>JAOTRQ010091882.1:0-10752 GCA_028565875.1 Hoplisoma paleatum
CACACACACACACACACACACACACACACACACACACACACACACACACACACACACACACACACAGACACTGCAACATAAACGGAAAGCCCCGGAGCTTCTTAACTAGGAATCGAACCTGTAACACGACAAACATTATAAATGAGTGTCAGCACATATTAACCATTAATATGACATCAATATTATTATCATTTGTTTATGTTTACGAAGCATCACTAAATACAAATGTAAGAAACCTTTTATTGATTTGTATGTTTAGTTCACCATGTCGCTGGTTGCTGATATCTGTTTTTATTTCTTCAACAGAAGCCCTAAACAAAATCACATCAGACGATATGAAGACAATCACAACACAAGTGCAATCAAACGTCTCCTTAATGAACAAACATGATTAATAAACTGTTCCAGAACTGAACAGAACCGGTCACATGTTCTATCAACATGGCAACCGTATGCAGATGATTTTCATTTGCTGAATTTAACATAGCAAGTAAATAAGTAAACCTGCCCATAACCTGTTAGCTTATTAGTGCATTTCATTACTTTTGTTCTCAGGGATTTGGTTCCATTTAAAGCTTTGTTTGTTTGTTTGTTTGTTTGTTTTTAATATAATGCATAGAGAACAGAGGACGAATGTCATTTTCTTGGCTCTGCAGGCCAGATATGAGCCAGAAGATTATTAAATCTGTTCGATGTGTGAAGGATGCGAGTCGGTGCTGTCGGTGCTTGTGACACAAACATTACACAGAAATGCACTTTCACATGCTTTAGATAAGAATCATTTCAGTTTGTACCTCGTGTGTGACGTCTTTTATACAAGTGCAATATGTAATAAGTCATTTTGAAAGCATCTGCTCCTTTATTTACAGCTCAAGTCATTTAAACAGAGAACAATATTTAGCTTTATTGTTACTGAATGAACATAAAATGACAAAACACAACGGAGAACTTTACCTGAATAATGTGCCATTGATGCAGAATGTCATAGCTATTTTCTTTGAATTCATAAATAAACATTTATTTTCTAAAAAAGGATTTTTATTTTACTGTTTTTCCTTTTTTTTTGCAAATAAATGTGTCACATTAATGTATCAGTGTATACATTAATACAATAAATCGTTCATTAAAGTTGTTTATATGTCTAAAAAGTTCATGTAGTTTCAGTGAGCAGTTTTGTGTCTTGTTTAATTGTTAAAAGAAATCAAAGTGAACTGAATCATTTCTCCTGAACCGACTCCTTAAACGAGTCGTAAACGCAATGCAGTATGAATTTATTATTATACAACAGCGGCATCTGGTGGCTGAAATGATGAAGTACACCATGAATCATTTTTTGCTTTAAAATGAATTTTTTTTTTTAAAGAAATAGTAAAAAATTAAATAATGTTTAACAGACCACAATTTGACTAACATGAATTTATTCTGATAAGACAAAGAGGAAAATGTTCTGCTCTAAATATTTACTGAGTAAATTTATACTCGTCCTTAATGCAATTATTCAATCTAAATGTCTACAATCATCCATCAATCCATCCATTATAAAGTTCCATTTAATCCTATTTAGAATCACAGTGGAAGACACACAACAGTTCACAATGCGAAATCACTGAATAAAGACAGCACACAATGCATCTTACCAAAAGAAGAACTTTATTGTAATATTTATGGATATCTTTATTTGCATTTTTTAGATGTTAAATGTACTGTTTAAGTGCATAGTAAGAAAAGATTGGCAGACTCACACACAGATGATGAAGGAAATTGGCATCCATTGAGTACATTTGCACTTCTTGTTTCTTTCTTACTGAGGCTTTATTAAGACAAACTGACCTGTTTACATCCAGAAGAAATGAACCTGTGCATCAGGGCTAAAGTTCCTGGCCTGATTACCAGCCAAATATATTTAATATAAACTTTTATACCTAAAAGACATCTTTGAAAAAAAGTGTCAAATAAAAAGTAAAAATTTTGTTTGTTTGTTTGAATTTCTTTAAAACTGCAGTGTCGTGATTGATACTGCAGGGGGTGCGCATGCGCTCTGAGTAGGAATGTGTGGAGCAGATCTCAGACTCGTGGCTTGGCAGTAAGAGAATGAGCCACTATTGTAATAAATTCCTTTTAAATATTTAAAAACTCCTATTTTAGTCAATAAGTCCACATGAACTTGTAATTGTTTTATGATAACTTGTTGTTTAGTTAAAAATATAATCTATATTCATTTGCAATGTTTTGTTCTGCTGGCACACCAGCGCAGAGAGTCTGAACATCAGTTTGAAAGACCAATCACTGGGATCCACAGACCACTGTAGTAGCAGTCCTTAATACCAGTCCTAAACCCATCTTGATCCCTAATGGGTGCAGCG
This sequence comes from Hoplisoma paleatum, assembly GCA_028565875.1. Lineage (NCBI taxonomy): Eukaryota > Metazoa > Chordata > Actinopteri > Siluriformes > Callichthyidae > Hoplisoma > Hoplisoma paleatum. The sequence continues at coordinate 2,364 of JAOTRQ010091882.1, forward strand.
CACAATGTCAAGGAACTTTTATTTCTCCTTGATTTAAAATCAAACCTGATTTGCACAGAATGTTACGACTTTGGTGGACGTTTCCTTCCCACAAAACTAATGCTGATTACATTCATGACTTTTGCTGGCTCTGAACACAAACATGTTTCCAGCCGCTGCTAGCAAAAGTCCAGAGAGTCCAGAGCTGTACAAGTTTATGCTTACAAGTGCTCACAAGTTACAGAGCTAAACAAATAAATTATAAAAATCAATGCCGGTGTTGGGAACTGTTTTGTCACCGTCTTGAAATAAAAACAGTTTTAAAGCAATTCATTATTTAACAAAGACAGAAGGAACAGCGGTCCGAACAGTCGCCACACAGTCAGCATGCATACACAATATTGCTTTTATAAGAAACCAACAGTGTCATGAATCGTTTCTTATTTATTGTGTACTCGTGATAATGTCGTCTTTAGTCGATTTGCATGCTTAAATACAAAAAAGCAGCAAAGAAATCCTGAACCTCTGAACAATAAAACCGTCGGATTCCATTTATAGTTCTGCATCGAGATCATTTTTTACCGTGAAGTAATTTACCACCACAACACTAGAGGGCGTCGAGATTCTGTGTTCAGAGTTCTGTGGTGTTTGTGTTTACTCTCACGTACCACATCGAGTAAACATCGAGGCACCAACGTAAACTGAGAGTACACACCACTGTTTTGATGACTATAGTGCGCCCCCTTGTGGCCAGAGTCCCGTTGTCCTGTGTGGGGGAAGTTCACGGCGCCTGACAGTCGATTCGATGCAGAAGTATTAATTCTGTTACGCTTTCTTTTATCGTTAACCTGATTTTGTCGTCTGACAACAGAGAAAATAAACGTACAGATCGACAGTTTATTGCCGTTTCGAGTCTTTAACTTTATCATCAAGACGTCTGCAGATGTTTGTCGTTTAGTGCAAATGGTAGCAGATGAACGGATGTACAAATAAGAGCTTTTATACTGTAATCTTATCTAATGTAAGATTTACAATTATTGCTAACATGCAATAAAATAATAAGAATAAATCTCAAACACAGGCCGCTAAAGGAATTCGGACTTGTGATGACTCGATATGTGCAAACTGCAGCGTTAGTACATGCGCTTGCAGACATGTATCATGACCACCAGCTAAGATCCGAGGTATTTATGGATATCTAGAGCCACGCTAACTGCTAGGCATCTGCCAGCTGCCGGCGTGGGAGTGGCGCCGATCGTTAAAGTGAATCGAGCCAATGAGATGCTGGATCGGGTTGAAGTCTGTGGGATTAGCGGGGATGGAAGTGCGTGGTCATAATGATGTGACTCGGTGTGTGTTGTGAGGTCACTGAAGGACGAGGTTGTGATGCGCGTGTCTCTTTCTGCGAGTTTTAGTGGCTTTTGTTGCACGTTACACATGCTGTCGTCTCGCCGTGTGTGACGAGTTAAACGAACTGTAATCACACACGGACGTGAAACTTCTCATTCCCCACGTGGACGGATGATAAAGTGACATTATTAGAGTAATTAGCACTAAAGTCTACATTTATAAAATTACTCACATGCTTTGTACATTTCAAAAGTGCATTGGTTAACTTGTTTAAGCAGCATCAGAAATGATCGTTTCATTTCCTGCAAAAATGTGGTTTTAAATGAGATTGTCTTTTTTTCTTTTCTTTTTTTTATGAAGCTTATTTTCTTTTATTCGAAGTTGATGGCTACCCAGAAGCAAAAGCTTAAAGCAAAAGCAGGCACGAGTGTTTGTTTGTTTTCAGCAGTGTGTAAGACTCCTTCTGTCCTGGACGACATTTCGACGATTCAGAATCGCTCGAGTGATTCACTTGAAAGAGGCCCCACAACGATATTCCGTAATAACTCCGATATTCCGTCTCATTTGTTTATTTTACGTCCCAAATTGGAAGTTCATTTCTGTTTTCTGCTAGAAAGATTCAAATTACGACACATATCTCAAAATTGCTGCTGAGTTTCCCGTCGACTCGACGTTCCGGAAGGCCGAAGCTCATCCGCACATTCCGGGAACGACAGATCAAGCAGACGACAGACGAGCAAATCTTTTCCAAACTTTACCAATCATTCACATCATCGTATGTTGGGTAGTTTTGGTTTAGATCGGCACCACCTGAAGAGAAGTTAGGACAGAATGTTCGGGACCTCTTTCAAGTGAATCGGCGTGTGCTTGAGGTCCCCGGACAGCAGGACGTCCATTACAACGTCCATCTCAAGCAAATAAAAGGAGCAGAACGTCGTGGGCTGGATGTCTTTTAGATTTCTTTCAGTGTTCATCGAGTCTCCTTGAGAAGTAAACGTAGCACTAATATTGTATCGTACAACGAGGGTTCCATCGAATTTTCTGATCTAAGAGGCAGGAAAACGTGTAAAAATCTAAAAATCTACAATTTAAAAATGACTTCCATTGAATTCTGGTTACATTTTAGAACCGGAAGTGATGTTTCATCTTAGGAAAGTGGAATGTAATCGCAGTGTTTCGAGCTATTCGAATATTCGTTTGTGCTGTGGTGTGGCAGTTGTTTTCCTCGGCAGTGACAATCTTTTGTCTCATTTCTCTTCCTTTTCCATCCCAGAGCCGAACCCAAGAAACCATCCAGCCCATGACATTCTGAGTACCGTAATTAAATTCCAAGCAATCTAAAATAAACTCTAATATATGTTTTTTTCTTCTTATTCTTCCTCACATTCTGCTTCTATATAATTGTAAGATGAATATAAAAACATAATTCCAGCCTCATTAATGATGCGTACGTCTGTACAAGTGCACATTCTTCTCACATGCTTATTTCGGAGCCTTTGGTGAAGCTTTATTGTCGGCTTTGGATCCCGAAAGTCCATTTTCAGTGTTGTCGTTCCCTGAATTGCTTACAAGGCACTCTTTACTGCGAACAAGGAGACACAAAGAACCCCAGTGAACAAGATCAGGCAAAACATTATGACCACCTTCTTAAGATTCTCTTCCTTCTTTCTGCAGCGTCCTGGACGCCCATGAATCGGTCTGGACTTCACTACCTGCTTCTTTATTGGACGGCTTGTGATCAGTACTGACCCCCGCAGACCGGGAGGCATGGCGTTTATTTTTTTTGGAGGCGAGACAGACAGGTTTTTAACTATCCAAAGACAACATTAAACTGTATTAACAAGATGATTCAAGCACTAGGACCAAGTGGACACTCGGAGTCGTGTTACTGCTAAATAAATAAATAATAATTAAGACTTACTTCTTATCTTGGGATTTGTTTAGGACGTGGAGGACCACCGCCTTAATTACCATGATGATAATTATTAAACCAATCAGCCCACCGATCACAGACACGATGATGACGGTCAGTGTGTTGTCCACTTCCTTCACTGGGAACAAACAAAAGGAAAAGAAATGATTTAAGAATGAATGCATCGGCCTGTATAAACACACACACACACACACACACACACACACACACACACACACACGTCTCATCTTCTCAGGCTCAGTCACTAACAGTCTAAAAATGTCTGTGGCTGGCAAGACTAAAAATAAAGTGACGATAAATCCATGAAAGAGTCGAGTCAGCTTAAATCTCCAGTAACAAGAGCGTTCATACACACATGTGTTCCTGCGACACACACACTGATGCTGTACAACACGTGTGTTCCTGCGACACACACACTGATGCTGTACAACACATGTGTTCCTGCGACACACACACTAATGCTGTACAACACGTGTGTTCCTGCGACACACACACTAATGTTTAATAAATCTAACCCCTACTGTGTTTAGTTTAACCCTAAACCTGGTATTAATATAATTATAACCCATATTAAACTAATCCTAACCCCTAATTAATCTAATCCTAAACCTGTATTATTTGAATCCTAACCTGGTTTTAATCTAATCCTAATCTAATTTATGGTTTCCTGGTGCGACCCGTTGTGTGTGTGTGTTGTGTGTGTGTGTGTGTGTGTGTGTGTGTGTGTGTGTGTGTGTGTAGATGATTAGATTAGAATAAAAGTCCTCACACTGATCCACCACGATGAGACGGAAGACGGCGCTGTGGTTCCGGTTCTTCTCTTTCGGGTTGCGGCCGAAGCAAGTGTACTCGCCCTCGTCTTCAAACGTCACGTTCCATAATAAAATGGAGATGTTGTTCTCCTTACTGGAGCCCACGAAGGATAAACGCTCGTGATAAAGCTCGACATGATGCGGCTCGATTCCCTCGGCTGGAATCACACCTTCACATAACTGATCCAAAACAACACATCAGATTATTCCGTTATAACAACAATACCTTCTAGTAACCATGGTAACCTGACATGCATCAAACCACATTTGACATGAACCGAAAATAAAGCCACCTTTTAGTGGGTGGGATATGTTATGGCACAAATGTGAGGTTTGGTCGATTGGATCGGAGCATCAGATCTGCAGCTCTTGTGAAGCGCTCGTGCAGTGGTCAGAATAAATGAATGAATGAGTTTCATCCTGGTTTAGATGAACACTCCAGTCATTATAGAGTGAACGGAGGCTCTGTCAGCGCCCTCTTGTGGTCTGTAGTGAGAAAATATACCAGTTTGGAAACTACCTTGGAACACTATCTAGAAACACTATCTAAAGACTATCTAGGGACTGCAGGACAAAACCCCTACAAACAAAACCTAGAGACACTATTTAGAATCCTAACTTTAAACACTACATAGGACACGATCTAGAACACTAACTAGAACACTGTCTAGAACTATCTAGAACACTATCTAGAACACTATCTAAAACACTACTTATGGACACTATTTAAGAACTAAAGAACTATCTAGAGACACTATCTTGGGACACTCTCTAGAACACTACTTAGGGACACTATCTTGGGACACTATCTAGGGACACTATTTAGAACATTACTTAGGAACACTATCTAGGGACACTATCTAAGAACTATCTAGGGACACTATTTAGAACACTACTTAGAGACAGTTGCCATCGGCTTGCTCGACAGGGGTTTCTGTTCGTCCTGCATTTTGTAAAGTTGTTTTGAGACAAAATCTATTGGAAAAAGCGCTAAATAAATAAAGTTGACTTGACTTGACTTGTCATTACTGTAAGGCTTGATTCTCTGCAAAAGGCTATGAACAAACTTGTAGACCATTTAGACATTAAAAGTGAATGTGAACATTAAAAGGAACACTAGGTCTTATATGTCTTGTATGTATAAAGATTTGACAAATAAAGAATCTTGAATCATACATAAACAGAAATTGTACAATTCTCTCTCAACTTCTGTTTTGCTGCTACAATTGTTGCTGCTAAACTACTACAGTGTGCGGCATTCTTGTGCAATACAGAGATTTAAATATTTTTAAATTAAAATATTTTTATCTTATTTTATTGTTTTACCTTTTTGTATTTTATTATGTCAAACGTAGATAACTGATAAACTGCATTTCATACTAACAGTCTGTGAATCTAATCAGAATAAATCTATTATCAATCATGAAGCTTTGTCAGTGTTGACTGAACACTGTACAAACATTTTAATGGTCCACTGAGTAACCAAAGAAGAGAAGCTGGAATTTGTTTTTGGTTTAGTGAGATTTTTACGGAAACCATGACGATAAAGATTAGTAACTAACTAAACACAAACCAGCGTTTAATAATAAGAAATCCAAACTAAAAAAGAGACAATCACAGAAATAAACAGAACACAAATGTGCATACAAAACAAAAATAGATCTTGCCCCGATCTCCGGGAAAAACGGTGTTGTGGAAATTTCTTGAATAGATGTGGAGAGACAAATACACTTGAGGTACCAAACCACCGGATTTAATTATTGCAAGAATGATCAACATTAATATATAAATTACAAGGCAAAAACATTGGAAAAAAGTCTTTCATCTTTAGGTTTTATACATTATTACTCACATACACATACAGAGTAATACACACCCTCATAATTAATTATCCAATTCTCGATGATCACACATACACCTACACTCGTTATTTTTCTAGTTTCGGTAACCAATCCAACTCCTTAATGTTGGCATTGGGCCATTAGTGAAAGCAGAACTCCCTATCTAGCTATGTCTAGGATTAAATCTGACCTGCCACAGAGTTAGACCTTAGACTAACAAACTCAATGAAAGACTATTTCAAAGTAACGTGTCATTAAAATGTATTTACTACTTGTAATACAAAGTATTACAAATGATCAATAATAATGTGACTAATATAATTTCATATATTAGTAGTCATACTTGATGTAGGTGTGAGATTTCAGAGCCGCTCCGCGGTGTGTGTGTGTGTGTGTGTGTGTGTGTGTGTGTGTGTGTGTGTGTGTGTGTGTGTGTGAACTCGCCGGCCGAAAGAAATACACCGCTCAAACGAAGCGTGAGTCTTTCAAACCCTCGCTAGCCGAGGTCTATTTGTACCTGCGCATGGACGCAGAGGGACTTTGTATAATTTAGAGTTCTTTCCGATTTTATATATGTTATTTTGATCTCGATCGCTGAGGACATGTCCTCCCGTTCTGCGTATCTGTTTCTTTATATTTTCGTAGACCACACCCCCACATTCCTGCAATACCCCAGTGCTTACATCACCACTTCTCAATCCTGCAATAAACCTCCATTCAAACCGTCTGTCGTTGTCAGAGTGTTGTTCTGGGTCTCACACCACAACACCCATTCCTAACAGTAATACATTATTTAGATGAAATACAATATTTTTTTTTGGGAGTGTGGAACGCAGTTCCTTACAGTTCCCCGAACCCTGCAACAGACCCAGAACTCTAAACAAAAGACAATCACAGAAATAAACAGAACACTAATAATGACTGGTGTCAGCACAGCTCGGAAGTCTGGATCGTAGTTCCTCACATAATAGATAAACACATGTTTAATCTACAGTATTACCTTTAAAGTACAATTTGTTATTTTGCCCTAATGGTTTGTGGATTTGCCATGTAAGGGCTAATTTGGCTGATTAAATGTGCTAGAATATAGTATATGTGTGTATATATATATAGTCACACTGGGAGCCAGGTGAAACCAAGAAGAGCATCGTGATCTGCCCGGAGAGCCGTAGCTGTCCAGGGTGCTGAACTGCCATGCCCATATCAGCACCCCATTGTTGTGGAGAGCAAAAGCACATGGCGCCGGGGCGGAGCCTCCTAACAAGACGAGGCTGCACTCCACTAACGAGGGGAGCCTGGAGTGTGCAGCCAGGCTTTATAAAGCCTTCAGACCCCAGTGGAGGGGCGAGAAATGCCAGAGGAAAGCTACAGCTAAAACTCACCTATGCTAACTGGTTATTTCTGTATTTCTTTCGCCCAGGCGCCGAGAGTGACTCACCCTCTGCCGATCCCCCGTCTATTGAGGAAGAGACAGGGAGCCCATACCCCCCAGCCGGAGCGCGCTGGGCCCAGAACCTCTGCTTAAGGCCCTAAGTCCTATGATGGACCCTCCGGACTCCCCCATTGTTCCTTTTTTTGTGTTTTGATCCAAGATCATGTAGAATAAATCCCCTACGGGGCTGTTTAAGTTCTACTCGGTCTCTGAGTTGTGTCTCAATGTCTTATTATTATAAAACTTTAATACTATATACGAGACTTCTCTTGTCTCATTTTTCTCCTCAGCCAAAACCATTTAGATACATTTTTATTGCATTATAAGCCCAATTATTTTTAATTGCCTTTTATTTGTCATTTCACATATACAGTACAACAAAATATTTCCATAGGTAAAATATAGTATCATGTCATACAATGAAAATACAATGACAATGCATTTACTTACAGATATTTACATAAGTACCTAAGAAATTGTATTTCAGGGAATAAACAATGTATTATCAATATAACACTGTTCTGCAGTGTTATTCAACTAACAAAAACCGGCACAAAACGTGACCTGATGCACCTGACGTCACGTTCACTATTTTACTCAGTATGTATATAACAGCTTATAAACTGAGTATGAAGTTTTAATGTTTATTTACTTGAAATTATTTCTGCAGCAGCGTCCTTCCTCAATGAACATCTCCACAGTTTCATGTCACGAAAGCATTTGCTAATGGTAGATGTCAAAGCAGCTGGGTGCCAAAAATTAAGCAACAATGGGCAGTCATGGCCTTGTGGTTACTGGGCTTGTTATGGATTTCCTGATCTGCAAGCCTCGGTGTGTCAGGATTACCAATAACACATCCTCCACCATCATGCTAAACACCATCTTCACCACAGATGATGACCTATGATTGTAGAGCTGACTGAAATAAAAGACCTGGTGCTGGAGGATCTAACTTGGTGGTCAAGTCAAGTCAAGTGAACTTTATTTATTTAGCGCTTTTTCCAATAGATTTTGTCTCAAAGCAACTTTACAAAATGCAGGA
>JAOTRQ010091892.1:0-10752 GCA_028565875.1 Hoplisoma paleatum
GCAACCTACCCCGTAAAATGTAATTGTCGAGATACTCTGGGGATCGGTAACGGTCCACAGAGTAACCCAGGGTCGAATTCAACTGAAGGGTAAAATAGAATAGAAGTTTTTGGATTCTGGGAGGAACCCAGAGTACCTGGAGGAAACTCACACAGACACGGGGCGAACATGTGAACTCCACACAGAATGCCCCGGATCTTACTCGAGGAATTGAACCCGGGATTTCTTGCTGTGAGACGACAGTGCTACAACACTAAGCCACCGTGATGTGAAAAATGTAGTCATTATTTGAAGTACTTTTTATATTTTAATGATTGTTTAATAAAACACTGGAAATTAAATTATAAGTAAAAAAAATATTAAACTAAAATGGCAATAACAAAGTAACAAATGACTTAATTTTTACTTTTATTTGAGTAGATTTTTAGACTAGAAACTAGAGTACAATATGTTAGTCTATAAGTAATAATAGATTTTAGTACGACGAGACTGCATGCATTACAAACCTGGTGCAAGAACACAAGGATTTCCTTTCTTGGCTACAGTGTGTTGGAGTGTGGCCAGCAGGTTGCTTCTTTCTGGTAGACTGACCTCTTTGATGCTGTCAGCACTGCTTGTTTGCCCATCGGTGACCAGTTGGTCTACGGTCCCACCATCTGAATTAAGCTAGAATCATACAAACACAATCATTCACAATAGATCAAAGTTGTGTGTTGTTGATTTTGATAAATGCGTGTTTGTGTATGGGGGTTGGAAGATGCCGCATGAAAATAAAATAGCCCATCGACCCACCACTGGCCAGGTTGGAATCACTGGAAAGAGGAGAGGGAAAACACATTAGGTATAGTGCAGGGGTGGGCAGAGTTATTGGATCAAGAGGTTTTCAATTTTGACAGATGGGTCAGGTCAGTTGTGGATACAATCCTGGAAGATGGATTATTGTAAATTATACATATCAAACGAACCATTTTAAATACCTTTAATGGGCCGGATTTACCAAATAATGTGACCGTATATGATGTGGCTTTCTGTTAGACTCTGTCGCTCAGAAATGTGGTATTTTATGATTTCTGTAATTACGATTTCAAATATAGTGGCTTTGAAATATTGAAATAATATGTAATGATGACAGGTGATGAAGTGAATGAAGAACAACCTTTCACGCTTCACTTCATCACAGAACAACCAGCATAATTCTTCTTTAAGTCTAATAATAAATCCCATTCAGGCCTGTAATGGCAGTATAATGCATGCAGGTATAACAGCGAGGTCCCATGTAATTAAACCCAGTCTAAATGTGCAACCTGTATTGTGATCATCTCTCTTATTCAGGAGTGTAATAATGGTGCTCGGTCTACATTACAGCACATAGATGTTTGCTTACACCTTCAGGCCTGCTTCCAAACCCCTCTAGTGTGAATCTCTCCACCCTCTTTTGTCTCTCCTGGAACATTCGTGAACCTCTATTTGACTGAAAGTTTAACTCCTCCATCATTATATCATGAGGAACGCTGATCTTCTTTCCCAGGTCCAGATACTCTGACACACACACACACACACACACACACACTGTTGCATATTTGTCACAATATATTCAAAATACAGGATTCTCAGATATTTATGTGCATTAGGTTGCAACATGGGCAGCACTCTTGCTTTAAGGGAAAAAAAGAAAGCTGTTGGGGTACCGGACTAGTATTCAGAAGGTCATGGGTTCAAGCCCCACCACCACATTGGTTCAAGTCCCTTGAGCATGACCTTTAATCTTCAATTGCTCAGTGCGGTCAAAATGCCAACATAAAGGTGGCGCAGTAGTCCAGATCGTTTCATTGTGAAATTGGCATGTAGTCCAGAGTCAAGATCCTTGTCTTAGTCCAAAGACATGCAGATGCGATGAATTGGAGATACAGAATTGTCGCTCAATGTGTGACTACTTGCACTGAGGTTTATCTTAGTACCTGTCCTGTCATGAATGGAACTACAGTGGATAACACCGCATTAAAATCTGACATTCTTCTTGAAAATATAACCACATGGGTTCTGCTTTTAGGAGGCAACATTAATAGATTTTTTTTATTGACAGTTTGTATTTATATCGGCATTGCAGCACTTAACATGTGCCGTATTAACATGATCATTATATTTCTCGAGATGCCATATCCATTAAATTAAATGGTGGTGGGGCGAAGCCTTTCAAAAACACTCCTTATAAACAACTGATGGTAACACGGCCATATTTATATTTATTTAAAGCATTATCATCTAAAGAGTCCCACATATTTTAAGTACTTTATTTATTACTTGGGATTGTATTGTCATATTATGTATATGAATCATGTCATTAATGTGATCACCTCACCTGGACTGATAGAGGTTACTGAAGCTCTTAGAAGTTCACTAGAACATACGAAAGATCTAGAATGGAACCCAGAACCTTCTTACTGTGAGGGAATAATTCTGCTGAGCCGTTATGTTACTTGACTTCACTCACATAGTAAACAGAGTGGCATGGTGGCTTAGTGGGTTTGATTCCTGGGTTAGGTGATGGATGGATCCTATACTGTAAATTCCTTGATGTATACTATATATATTTTCTAAAACTGTTGAAACTAGCACCCCACATCTCAGTATGTACAGATCAAAACATAAATCATTTAGTCCCCCCTACTCCTGCATTATCATGAATATTCATGTTAATCTTCCTCCTTCAGTAGGTTCATCTGCTCCTGTGTTTAGGGGATATGATCCACATAATAAACTTTTTTGAACATTTTTCACACCAAATGTCATTCTTGGCACAAAGCGTCCTCTGCCCAATCCCCCACCAATCCTAAGCTGATCCAGTGCAAACTCGTTGAGAATCCAATTCTGGAACACAAGATCTTGGTGGCAGTTGGCTAGAATACTTACCACAAGCATGCTTATGATTGCAACTGTAATATTAAGACGTGTCGTCTGGTTTGACTGCTGTAATAAACAGTTCTGTAAGTACAAAATGTAATCTGTAAATGTAACATTACTCGAACCAGAGATCAACCACAGACTGGGAAATATACCAACAAAATAATGGAATGATAATAATAACATGAAGAAAAACAGCAGTTTATTAAAGATTGAGCTTAGAATTGTGGGAGAATGAAGGGTAGCATACATGACCCAGAAAATATCTTGGACACAGTTTATAAAAGTCAAAGGTTAAGGGAAATAATTAATAATCAGGAGGTTTTAAATAATGAGGGTGAGAAGCATGGTAATCAATCGTGTCTGAGACTGAGAGAACTTTCTATTTTAGACAGGCAATAAGGATTTAAGGGGAAGAAGATCATCATGTGATGATGATGTGAAAGCAACGGTGCATCAGTAACTACCTGCACAAACAAACACAACATTTTTGCTGAAGATAGTAAAATAGTAGACTAGAAAATCAGCTGTAGCCTAGTGGTTTGTGTACAGAATTAGAATACCAACGAACACTGGTTCAAACCTCACTGCTGCTGTTGGGCCCTTGAGTTACCTTGACCCTCAGTATGTGTGTATTTACCCGTTTCAGTCATTTCTGACTTTTGGGTCACTCTTTGGACCGCTACCGATCCTCAGATTTACCCAGCAATTATATTTTTCTAGAGTAGGTTGCCAGGTCTTTCTCAAACCCCGTATCACTACAGGGATCTTTTTTCACATTTCCGATCAACCTAGTGCATGTTTTTGGATTATGGAAGGAAACCAAAGTACCCAGAGGAAACCCACGCTGACACGGGGAGAACGTGCAAACTCCGCACAGAAAGCCGCCGGCCCGACCCGAAGATCGAACCCGGGACTTCTTGCTGTGAGGCGACAGTGCTGAACCACTCAGCCACTGTGCCGCCCGACCCTCATTATACAAACTCTTAAATGTTACAAAGTCATATTTTGGGGAAATTTTAATTAAACAGGTTAGAAACTTTTTCAAGAACCTTGCAAGTATATAAGTTTACTCTCTTTAATAATACAGTACGTACTTTTTGTACAGTACAAATGACAAAATCCAATTAACTACTGTATTTGACTTCTCACTGTATGACCGTGTCTGCTCACTTGTGTAGCATGGCATGTTTGGAGCTGTAATGTTTAGCTTTTGCTCTATTAAGTGTTTAAAAGTGTTTCACTAATGTCTTTTTGTACAAACTGTAAGTGGTGTGCGAAGCTAATGATGCACAACTCATCCAGGGATTTGTCTCATTTTATAGCCCACTGATGCATGTTTTATTAGCGGCTTCATCGTGTGACTTTACATCCCAGTCGGGAAGCATCATATTTAATTTCCCGGAGTGTTGTGAGCTGAGCGTTAATTTATGTTTTTGGCAGCAGAACAAAAAATGTTAGTAGCATATACACTGTCAAATAACATTATTATGGTCATGATCATCGTGAACTGATGAGGTGTGGTAGAGACTTGGGTATGAATCCATCCTCGCAGATCACGTACACCCATAAATATAGATCACCTAAATGATTACCTACGACTATTCCGAGATAATTTGTATAGCTGTAAATGTTTCTTACCTCCTCTGGCTTCTAAACACAACTGTAGAGCCAGCTGTTGTTTCTCTTTGTTGTTGTTGTTGTTGCATGGAACCGGCATGATGAATGTCTTCTACGGTGAAACTACTTAAGATGCAGAACACAGATTAAAATCAATCAATCATTTGTTACAATGTAGATTTACAGCACCCAAAACTACACACCGTACATTAAAGAAAATAGATAAAAATAGAGTGTGATGGGCTAAATGACACATTTTGTTGATTTTAAAGTGATGACAAGTAAACACAACCTCAACAAAGCCATCATCTTTATTTTTGCAAATGCAAATAATATCAAGACAAATTAATCCACGTTGTACAAACAGTAAGCAGAATGAACAAAACTGTGATTCCTCTGGTACTCTGGTGTGTCTGGTTCTGGTGGGTTTGCCAGGTTCAAATTCAAATCAGGTCATTATGACATCACAATATTACAGAAAATGACTCATTTTTCTTGACACCAAAATATTTGTAATAATGTACAGAAAACTGATGGATGGATGTATTTTATTTCAACTTGAAATGTTTTTAAGAGCAGAGTAGAGATTGACATAAAAATAAAAACATGCACAATGTATTCCTTTTAACACTCATCATGCAAGTCTAGAATTCTCATTAATAATTACCAGTTAATGAAATGAAGTGAAAGTCGATTCTCAGACATTAATTTTAGTTCTCCTAGACAAAATAGCAACATCATATTGTTCCTTTGAAATCATAAGTTTCTATCTGACATCTATTTGTGAAAACAATGTAACATTTTGAGGTGCTTATAGCGTTTGCGGCGGCACGGTGGCTGAGTGGTTGAGGTCGAGCTTTGCTGACTTTCTGTACGGAGTTTGCATGTTCTCCCCGTGTCAACGTGGGTTTCCTCCGGGTACTACGGTTTCCTCCCACAGTCCAAAAACATGCACTAGGTTGATCGGAAATGTGAAAAATTGTCCAGTAGTCATACACAAGATCACTGTAGAGATACAGGGTTGGGGAAAGACCTGGCAACCTACTCCCATAAAATGTAATTGCCAAGATACTCTGGGGATCGGTAGCGGTCCACAGAGTAACCCAGGGTCGAAGTCGACTGTAGGGTAAAATAGAATAGAGATAGTGTTTGCTTTGATTGGACTCTTGATGAAAGAGACTCGTTTCACAGATCAGTTTTGCTAAATGTATTGCAAAATCTTTAAAGTTCAAAGATCTCAAAATAGATTTCAATACACATAAAACCGTATAAATCCAAGAGGACGATATGATAACAGAAATACAAGCATAAAAACAAACAAAAAAAACAATAACTTCACACTGAACATTGTGTAAATCAAGATCTAATTGAGCTGGTTTGGTTATCTGCATACATGTTATGCATCAGATCTCTAAAATCTAAAAATAAAACTCTCATGACAACTGACACTTTGTTCAAAGCCGTTTCTGTTAGACTTACCGGTTTATGAAGAAAAGCGTTTCCCCCCCCGTGTCTACACACCCAGCAGGATTGGTGTAGCCTGGTTAAAGTAACAAACTGTTCTGTTTGTCTCGGAGATGTTCCCACAGCCTATTTATGATTAGATCACAGTCTTATTATAGAGCGCAGAAGAAGTAATAGACCAGGATTAGCACGACTGAGTTTATATCCCCTCTAATAAAAACATGATCCATACAGTCTCAGATGGTGGAGTACATTTGAGAGGCATGTCTGCACTCCGAGTCATCCCCATGTCTGTCATTCCTAGGAGTGCATGATCACGTCTGAGAAGAGTCCCAATGAAAATAAAGGACAAATACAAAAAAAAAAATTGCATGTCGATAAACGAAACCAATGAGATAAAAAAACGACTTTTTATTTGTATCACTGAAGATTATTTGAGTTGTTGAATCTAACTCAACCTGATAGTGCCATATCTACCATTCGTCCAAAGTATGTCATGCCACAAATAATCTACTAAGGGTCACTGCGTCTGAATAGTCCATCCGTTTCAGTTCTCCTTCATAGACAGAAGTTTACACTCAGTAAAACATGCAACACGTTTGGATATTTTCTAGACAAATTTTCTAATAAAATACTAAAAAGTCACAAGAAAAGAAAGAATTAGCACGTCAATGCACTTAATTGTTTATATTTTTTTGTATTTTATTGTATATATTTTTCTTTTTCTAGTTCATGTTCAAATTTTACCACAGAGTGCCATCTGAACCGTTGAGTAGAGGTGTGTATTTTAAAAACTGGAGGATCTATCTAAAAAAACAATTGTTTTTTATTAATGCTCCAAACAACAACAAAAAATGAATATAAAAAACATAAAAAATGTTCCTTTGCTGTTTTTTTGGTGTGGACGCTAAACAATGAACACTCATTGCTAACTGGGGTATAAAATCTTTGAATAACAGCTTCACATTATTGTGTGCAACAAGAACTGCAGCTAGACAGGGTGGGAGTCTGTAAGGTCCTGGCCCTTTGTCATGTCTATGCAGTGCATCTATGCTGACTGCAGTGCATCCTACAGCTGCTGTATGGGTCCATAGAGAAAGCAAATCAATCAAGGTGGTTCCTATAAATACTCAGTCATGGTCGAGTATGGCAACATTGATGGTGCCATATGAGCGCAGAGCCAAGGAATAAGTAAGTGACAAAGTTGATCCACATATGAACTCGCCTTGTCACCATGATTCATAGATGGGTGCTTTACTCAAGGGTAGTTTCTGCTCTGCAACTAGAGTGTATGCGTGCTGCTGGACCATCCCTTACCAGGATATAGAAGTTTTATTGAGTCTTATTTAAATTAAAATTTTTGTTTTATTCACACAATATGAATTCAAAGTTTTATTCACACAATATGATTTCACACACACAAGGTACATAGATATTTACAAGATATTAAACACTAACTAACAGCTTTTACATACCTCAAAGCTTCACAAAATTGACACACTTAAAATAATTTGTTATTTCTTTTTGCATTATTATAATTTATATGCCTGTCAAACCAATTCTAATATATTTTATTGGCTCCTGGAAAATCACTTGCAGGCAAACACCTGCTTTTCCAGCAAGTGTGAAGCTCTGTGGCTTCTTAAGAGCAGTCAGGGGTGGCACTGATTATGCTAGACCCTCGGTTATCCTTCCCTGCTTATGCTGATGCATCAACCAGAAACCAGGACTTGATGTGGTAGCAGCAGGGACAGGATTTCTCATCTACCCCCCTCCCCGCACCTCTTGCAGACACATGACATGTCCAATGGCTTCTGTTGACTTCTGCACTCAAGTGCCCCTAAAACTAAAAGAACTGAACGATACTCACTGATGTCTTCCACTATACAGGAAAAGACACACGAATGTGGACACCAGGCCAGTAGGCATCTAAGCAGTTTATTTATTTTATTTCTACTTGTTTACAATATTGTTGCTGATCCAGTTCATTCCATCCTACAAGAAAAACAAAAAATGAATAAATAGTCTAGAAAATGAAATTAAATGCATTTGAAGCATGCAGCTACTTTAGAAATTCATACAAAGCACATACAATGCAGTGCTACACATACTAGCACACCATTACTGACATTTCAAGTCCTGGCATATGGCAAATATTGGTTGTTCTTAAAAGGTGAGTAACCCCACTCGCATAGTTGCAGCTTGAGTTTTGAACCGAGGAGTTCAGAATCTCTGCACTGGTATGATACTAGAATATCCTTTCTACACCATATATAAATATGGTTTTAAAAGATTCAACACCAACAGTCCTGGTACCTGAAGGTTAATCTCCTGCGGATCAACAGTTAATAGCTCACCTGCACTCCCTCCCCAGAAATAGCCGAGCAGGCCTGGATCTGCCACTCTCGGTCCCGGTATGTGTGCAGGTTGAGGCCCTCTGCTAGCTCGCTGGCTGTAGATGACGTAGCTAGATCCTGCTTGTTGGCGAAGATGAGCAGCGGAACTCCCTTCAGAACGTCCTCATCGATTAATTCTGAGAGCTCCTACCAGAATAAATAGGACGCAATTTGTTCTCGGCTAGGCTTACATCCTGGGAATGGCAGAGGTAATATAGTGGGATCATTTAGCTCTAGATTTGCTAGCAGCTGTATCCGCTAGACTTATTTCAAATAAGACAAATAAGAAAAGGTGTAGCTGGGTTGACTTGACCGGCCTTAATTGTGATTGCGTACTAAAAGACATCACATCGATTCCTTTTTGTTTTGCAGTCAGGCTGATTTCTGATTATGGGCACCAAAACCAGGATGATCTTTTTGTCTTATTATTTGTATACAGCTTTATTTGTGTGACAAGATTTGTAAAATCTACACAAGCAGCAGGAAAGTTGGGCCTTTAGCTTTCTAAAGAAAGAAGTAATGGCTTTAACAGAATAAAACCACAGCCGTGTGGTTAGCTCGTGTGGTTAACATGGTTGTACAAAAGCTTGACTTTTGGCAAATTTTATACACTTTTAATTTTAATTTTACAGTAGAAGTATTAGCATTAGTAAAGGAATGGTCAAGAAAAAGTAAGTAAGGGAAAGAAGCATCATATTGAAAACAATTAGTCTCAGGTTTTTTATTAAGATTTTAACATCATGTTTTACATAGACATAATCGTCATAGACGATTTCATTTCTCTAATTAACCCAACGTGCATGCTTTTGGACTGTGTGAATAAACCCAAACAAACATGGGGAGAATATTTTTACCTTTTCAGTTACATTTTCAGGATTCAGCAGACACCAAAGCGACTTACAATTACAGTTGCAGTATAGAACACAAGCAATGAAAGTTAGGGGCCTCGATAAAGGGCAGAACAGGAGCAATCTAGCAGTGGTGAGGTTTAAACCGAGGTCTTATAAATTACTAGTCCTGTTCAGTAACCACTAGGTTACATCTGGCCCTCACTAGGCTGTATCTGGCCCGGAACCTGGACAGAAGTCTTCTGAATGGATACGATCCATCTGTTTTTATAACAGAAGATAAAATAAGCTGAAAATAATTTTCATTTTATTTAAAAGTTTATATTTAACTGTAACCTTAGCACGTTTTAAACAACATGACTTCATGTATGATATTACCAGTGTCTCTGATAGTAATTATAGCTCAAATACATGACATGGGATCATCTTACCCACCAGACCAGTTTCTTCAAACCTCTTCTTATCTGCACTGTCAATGACATAAATCTGTTGATACAGGAAATACCAAGTAAGTCATTTTGCTATGTAAATAAATCACACATTGATGATCACTTAAACTAGACACTGAAGTTTGTGTAATAAAATCAGGCACTGGAGCCTCTTTGGTGAACAACAACCTCTAATCCCATAGAAATAAATCCTTGCAAGCTTTGGATTATGTTTGGCCGCTGACACAGTTTCTCCCAGCATAGTTTTTTGTATTAAACACTCAAACAATAACATTAAAGACCCTGTTAAAACTGAATCTAAAACCTGTATTTAATGATCTAGTACAGCCATTTTGAATATGGGATATGCAGCAAAGCATAAGAAGGAGGTTAAATAATTCTGTATCATTAAATAGAGATGATGAAACTGGGAATGTCAGTATGACCTGTTTATAATGTTGTTATGTATTGTCATGAGAGAAAGTTAAAGACTTTCCTAACATACCAATAAATCTGTCTTTTCCAGATATTTCTTCCAGAATGGACGAATCTTCCTCTGTCCCCCAATGTCCCAAACATTGAGTTTCATACCATGGCAGTTTACGCTCTTAATATTGAAGCCCTACAAAGGCCATAAAACATGAAAAAGTTACTCACATGAATAACAAAACAGATAAAAATGCATATAAATATATAAACATATGTCAGCTTCCTTTGTGATGTTATAATCAGCAAGAAGTGTTTTCACGTCATCATCATCATCCTCATCACATTCTTGTCATTAAAGTTTCTCTGAGCGATAATTAGATCACCTAAATCCAGACCGTAAGATCTCAGCATTTCTAATGAAATACTATTTACGATATCGAATATCACTCATAGACGTCTAGGATGTTGTTTATCAGTGGTAATTAGGGCTGATCGCAATTAATCGATTATTCGTTGGTCGACCAAAAAAATTACTAGTCGGCCAATTGGTCGACATTCCATTAGTCGACTAGTCGCAGGAAAGAAAAACGCTGCGCTTCGTCAAAGGACTTCTGGGACTTTTAATTTGAACGGCGTCACAAAGGAAGACGTGACACTCCATACCAG
>JAOTRQ010091903.1:0-20851 GCA_028565875.1 Hoplisoma paleatum
TATCTATCTATCTATCTATCTATCTATCTATCTATCTATCTATCTATATATATATATATATATATATATATATATAAGTAATGCTGCAAATATATATATGCAGATGTACACCATTTTCTATGTATGTTTTGATACCATATAAAGAAATAAAAAGCTGTTTTGGGTTTCAATTGATGAAGGGACACATGATGTCTTAAAGTATAATGTGTGTGTGAGGTGAGAACGAAGCATCAGTGGATCTGAAGCAAGCTGGATTGGTGGATCGAGGAGGCTGGTTGCTGTGGATACGGCTCTAAAGGGCCTGATTGGGCGTTGGCTGGTGGTGGTGTGCTTAGATAAAGAATTACGGTTAGGGTGGAGAGAGGCGAGCACTGGAGAGACACAGAGTGAGAGAGAGAGAGAGAGAGAGAGAGAGAGAGCTTGTCCCAGACTGGAGGAGAATAAGAGGAAGTGAGGATATGTCGGTGTAGGATTTCCTACCCAGTACAGAATCCAGACCATGTGAGTTTATTTTGCTTTTGTTTCCCTTCCTTCTGATTTTTGTTGTCTAATCTTGTTATTTTTCATGCATCCTCGTAAACAGAAGCCCGTATCTGCAAGATTAGTCGTGCTGTGTATCTGTAAACTAGAGCTGGGTGCTGTTACCATGTGATGCTATATTTACAGATGTAATGATGCACTTTACCCACAATGCCATACGAATTTAAATAAATGACAAATGGAAATATGGAAACATGTAGATATCTTTTTATTGATACATAAAAAAATGCTATTTTATTTCTTACAAACTATACAGATTAATTTTGACTTGAAAACCAAAACCTGGCAATCCAGTGTAGTCATACAAACAAGATGATCCTGTACTGCTACAGATTTGTATTCATGTGAGGAAACTTTATTTATTTGTATTCTTAATTTATTTGTATACTTTAGTGATTACAGTTTCTTTCCTAACCAAAAATCCTGGGTTAGGGGCCTAGTGGTTAGGGTACATCTCACCAGTGCTATGTTGCTGCTGCTGGGATATTGAGCAAAGCCCTTATTGTTATGTAAACTAATGCAAATTAAATTGCTTTGGATAAAGGCACATTTGTTTTGCATAGTTTGTACCTACCTAGACATTCAAAGCGCTATCATTATAAAAAGATGTCTAAAATATAATCACAGTTATTTAATTTAAAGAGAAATTAACAGGAACTCTTTTTTTGGAACAGGAACATAATTTGCCTTCATATCCATTTTGTTTGAAAACATCATACTGCATCATGGGTAGTGTATGTTACATACTTACAAACATTGCAATGTAATGATATGGTGATTGTTTCTCTTGCCTCTGTCTTTTCGCCTGGTTCATTCACTAGAATTCCCTTTAATCCTCTTCCTGTTCAGTCAGGAAGTCTTTAGTATCAGGATTTCAGTAATCCAGCTGTGAGTGAGCATGATCAGGAAAGCTCAAACGTTCAGCTGTAATTACATTATCACTGACCGACTTATGGACTGTTTTTCCCTGAAGCTTGTATCATGTCTCAGTCAGAACAGCACGTTATACTGAATTTTGTCCTGATACAAAAGAAAACTGTTATTAACGTACACAGTAGTTTCATATTCTAAACAGCAGCTAGCAGCTGCATGGGTTGGCACAATAAGGTCTGGAGCCATGCTGCCTGCAGTGTCCAGCAGATGTGAAGGAGGATACACAGAGCCAGCAAGGTGCCCCAATAGATGATCAGTTGGCTTCAAGTCTGAGGCCATACTTGATACTTTTCCAACCAGTGTGGAACGTTTCTAGCCGATTAACATCCAGCCCAGAGAAAAGGGTGTGCTTTAGTGCTGGTGCTATGTTTATGTACTGATCAATGATATGTAAAAAGTAAATGCACCCAGGCAATGAAGAATTAATTAATTCACATGGAAGGGCAAGAGCGATCAGGACAGCAATTTTGGAACAGAAATGTACAAAGAGCCTGTCCCAGAATGGATTCTCAATAAAGAATATTTTTTAAACAAGTATGTCAAACCAAAACTGAAAAAAAATAGAATATGAAGTAAGCCTTCATACAGATTCTAAGAAGGATCTTTATCAAGTTATGGTTATGCTCAGGTGTTTCTGAGTAAGCTTATAGTCCAGATCTGATTTGCACCTGTTGGGTCGCTCATAGAAGGTTTTTAATGATGTTAAAGTAGCTGTTCACCAGTAGCTGCTACGATAGTAATCAGTATTGAAACCTTTTTTTATTACCGACTTAAATACAGACGTATTACTGCCTTGGCGTTGGCGGGGGGGTTGGAACTTGGCTTTGGAACTTGGCTATTTTTGGTTAATCAGTGAGTTTAAATGATGTTTTTGGTTACATTATTTGTTTGTTTGAACTAACTGTTGATTTTATATCTGTAAGGCTTAATAAAAAAGTATAAAACCCAGCCAAAGTTTGATCAGCAGTGCAAGCTGCAATGTTACAAACTGCAGCATCTTAAACAAAAATATGAAATACTCAAGAAATATAAAAGGAAGAGTGGATGGGAGGGAAATGACTTATATGTCCATATGGTTTACTACATTGAGGTTACAGATTTTGCTATTCTTTTTTCATTAGGTAGGTAAGTAAGTAAAGGTTTATTTATATAGCACCTTTCTGGAGTTTTCTCCAGAAGTATTTTACAAGATACATACAAATACAATGCAATATTAAAGTTATTATCTTGCTATTGCATAGTTACTCAAAAGTACACACTATTTAAATACACATTGATCAAGCATTATTGAAAGAAAGAGAATTAAAACATGTCTTTAAATGTTGTTTTAAACCAGAATAGACTCTGACATCAATAGATTATTCCACATTTTGGGGCAAAAAAGCTAAATCTCCCTTCAATTTCAATTTAGTATATGGTACAGCTAATAACGCCTCATTTGAAGACCTATAGATTAGTGGCACCTAAGGGGCTTCATAGTTTCACTACTAATTCACTTTAGCTTATTTTTATTTGGTTGAGTTTATTTGGTTGAATATCTGAAATATTTCCTTGCAGACAAAAATAAAACACTTAAAGCATTGGAGATGATCTGTTAAACTATTAAAAAAAATTTATATCAGAGCTAAAACTGATGAGATGGCGTTAGGTCTTGTGCAGGATATTTAATGTTCTTTTTTCATTAAATAAAGCCGTTTTCTACATTGATCTAGGATTACAGCGAGTCTGTGGCAGATGGGTCCTGCCATTACGGACTGGCTCATTAGTAATAAATCATGTCAGTAGAGCAGGTCCGATTAACTGCCCCCATATATAAAGGGGCTGACAGTCTTTTTTTTATCTCGTTACCCTTTACGCCTCAGTGAATATGATCTGAGTTTAGTGTTCTTGAATTCATGAATTAATTATACTTGTGTCTGGGATTAGAAATGGTCCTTATGCACCAATCAGATTGCATTACTACCACCTTCCCAATTTTGTCTTGGTCTCTCTATAATTGTAGTGCACTATATTTTTTTAAAAACATTTCTATCAGAACCAGCATTAGCTTCTTTATCACTTTAAACTGCAATAGCTTGGCTGTTCATTCCCCACACGCATCAATGAGTCTTAGCTGCCTATAATACTGTCAATACTTTTAGAGCAATTGCAATAGGTACTGACAAGAACAATTTAAATTTTCTTTAAACTTTCAGTTTGTTTCTCTTTAATTACTCTTTAATTTCAGAATAAAGTGTCTAGCTAACTAGCTAGTTATCAAACTGGAGACACCCCACATGAGCTGAGTTTTGGAGGTGCTCTGACCTGGTCACCTAGCACAGCTGTTCTCAACCACCATTCAATTTATTATTGGGCTGAACAGAATTAATAAATAATTATAGGTTGCTAGAAAATTTTTTACTGATTCGGTTTTGGTCTAGTCTAAACTCATAGTTGGTAATAGCATTTAGTTTTTCTAGAAAGAAAGTTTATTTTACATAATTTGTCTGCAATATTATTAAAATAATTTTAACAATAAAAATAAAATCTTTCAATCCCCAGCAAACAGTAAATAGAAGAGATAATAATGGTATGTCAGTTCTTAAAATGTTATACCTGCTTGGTGTAATTGCCTGGCCAGTTCGGTCCAGTTTAACATCATTGCATGTCAGTAACTCTATTCTGGAACAAAGTACTTATGAAGGCAATGCTTCTGACCAGTCCCGGTGTTTGCAAAGAACAGATTTACTACTACTTTGGAACAATTGAAGCGTCCCTGATCTACAGTCAAGTTTTAAAACACCAACTTAGCCGTGAGATGGACAGAAAGAAAAGCTGGAAGCTTCTGGTTGTCAATCTGAGTGAACTTAGAACTCCGTGATTATCATAAAATATTCAGCATGCTTAGATGGAAATCAAATGCAGCTCATTAGCACTTTTGGTTTATCTAATAGCATTTCAGTGTTTCTCTGTGCGGATGTTCTGCTCTTATCCTGCTGATTAATGGTGAGCTCGTTTTCATGATGGATTCATTTTTATAAACAAACAGCAGTGTTAGATTGCAGTTATATCAGCTAACTGTTGGTGGCAGTTGCACTTTCTTGATGGAGCTCTCATAACAGTAAAATGGGAATGCTGGGAATACATTTGCAAGAATTTTACCAGGCTAACATCTTGAGTATGACTGTGTTCTGTACACATATGTGCAGGTAAAAGCACCACAGAGAATGATAACATCCAACAAACAACATAACTCTCAGCTGCTTGTGTATTTGTGTATTTTCACAAGTGTAAATATCATACATTTATTTTAAAGAAGACATTTATAACTTTATTACTTAAATCTGTGGGCTGTACAAAACATGTCCATGAAGGTCTTTGCACAAAATGACTCTCGCATTAAGAGATATTACTAGTTTAATTCTCTGCGTTTGTTATGTTGTGTAGGCTAATAACCTATTCCTAAATATGCTAAAATACTTTGTGTTTATGTTTTTTTAGCATTCAATGAACATGAAAAACGGGGCGGTTACCTTATGTCAAAACAAAAACACCCTCTTTTATGCATAAAAGTCATTATTTCATTATTTGAAAAGTCAGTATTTGTAATACATGGTGGTAACCACTCTGTGGTGCAGTCTGCTGTTTAGTGGCCACAATGTTTGCACACAAATCCCTTAAAAATTCATCGTTATCAACTGTTCTTGGGCATCAACTGGTGACTTTTTGATTACTAAACTGGTACCTGAACCACTAGCTTATTCTTTTTTAAATTGTTGTCTTCAATTGCATGAGACATGAGTTCTGGACATCTCTGTGCAAACACATAAAGCTTCTGTCAGACTGTCAGACTTCAACCTCAGCTGGGTAAATAGGTACCAGGCAGAACCACCTTGGTGTAAAACAACACAAAATGCAGTTCAAATGTGAAATCATTAACTTTATATTACACACATTACTACTGTTGGGCCCTTGAACTCTTGTCAATTGGACTTTTCCATATTATAAGTTGATTTGGATAAAAGCATCTGCTAAAACCCAACAATGTACATACGTTCTTAAGGTCAGTTTTGTGCAGATAAGATTTTAAGGTGGGCGTGTGGTGATGGATCATAACACGACTCTGATCGCAGAAACTGAATCAGTCAAGCCCAAATTTGATAAGCTTGTCTGTTTGGCTTCCGCTGCCTCGATGACGACATTGTGTTGCTCCTGTTCAGGATGTTCTGAAGGACATAGGCTGATAAAAACTTAATGTTCTAATGATGATTTATGAAACGATCTTTAAAGTGCAAAGCTTTACTTTCCAGCACAGTAAACATAAATAAGAAAGAGGGTTTATTCAAACAGTTATGCAACTTGCAAAGATGTTTCAGTAAAAGCTGCTGCTCATGCTGGTGAGCTATCCACCATCTGAAGGAATTCATTCACTTGTATTATATTATATTAAGAGCAAGACAATTTTTTTTTTGAATGATCTTATTCTTAACCATTAAATTATATTAACTCATTTATAAAACTTTATTTGGTGTGAATATGACATTCCACACAGGGTGTGCTTAAAATAATAACAAAAATAAAATAGATAAAAGATACGGTCTCATCATCTCCAACGTGCACTAAGGACATAAAATAAGTTCTCAGATAGCTACTTAATGAAACCTATACATTCATTTCACACACTATACTTCAAAAAACTTTCCCTACTAATTTTAAAACAAGAATAGAAGGGTTTAGAGAGGGTAGAGGGTTCTCCGGAGTGTAGTGCTGGACTGCCGGCATCATCTGTGGAAATGAATTCTTAGTGTTCTGTATTTGCTTTGTGTTTAAATGAATCAGATCATTCATGCATTTGTTTTGTGTGGGATTTATTACAGATCTGTGGGGTGCAGAAGATTCACGAGTTTAGAGGAACATCAGCTATGCAGAAGGTCCAAATTCAGTTCTCTTTATATGTACATTGTGTATTCAAAAATGGTGTCGATGTTTTTTGCTGAGTTTACAGACATTTTCATTTCCATGAACATGAACAGGCACAGCAGGCAGTAACGATGCAATACTTGGTTTGAATTTTATTAGTAAATATTTGAGCTTCTCAACCCTCCAAACCAGCAAGAGGTGAATTTTATTTTACTTTTGGATGTGATCTGAAAGTTCTTTAAATTGTGCTGCTAGATATGACAGCTTAGACGCAAATCGGCGTTCTCTAAGGGATCTACATTTAAATCTAAGTTGCTGTTTGTGAACTGTTCAACATCTTAATAACTGTCAGACTCAAGGAAAAATTCGAGCTGCTTATCTAACAGTGAGCACGATGTAAAGCTGCAGCCATGAGAACACGATACAGGGAGGAGATGTAAAAATGTAGTACCGGTTGTAACATTGTTTCTATCAGAATACATCAGCAGACACACAAGCTTTACAGTATCTGTACCACTCTGCAGTGCAAACAATATTTATTAATCTCTAACTCACTACAGAACAGACACCCGTGGTGGTCGTGTAGAGCAGCACATCAGCTCACAAACAATATTAATTCTGTATCTAATTTATTGTTGCACATTGTTGGATGTGGAACCAATAAAACTTCTTGTCATTTATTATGTGGGTTTTCATGATGAAACAGAGTTTGGGAGACCGGACAGACTTCACTCAGG
The DNA here is from genome assembly GCA_028565875.1 of Hoplisoma paleatum. NCBI lineage: Eukaryota > Metazoa > Chordata > Actinopteri > Siluriformes > Callichthyidae > Hoplisoma > Hoplisoma paleatum. The sequence goes on from JAOTRQ010091903.1 coordinate 7,110, forward strand.
TATAGATGGCGGAGTGTGAAAACGACGACTTAAAAGATTAAAAGTTACAAGTTATCTTATTATTTCTGTTTTAAGCTGTTTAAGCTTTTTAAACTTTAATCATAATGAATAGTTAAGTAGTAGTAAATAGTAATGTTAATAATAACAAGTTAAGTTAAGAATAATAACACCATCACTAACTTGGGTATATTTTACCAGGTATAAAGCACATAATTTAAACAAACATACAGTACACACCCACACACTTACATTGGGTTTAATTCCACCACCAAAATATGTTAATCTCTATCACTATTGTCATGTAAAAATCACTCCACTCCAAAATCACTTCATGTAAAAATCACAACCCAGCCTCTTGAATCAATCAAACCATTAATGACATCAGTGAGCACCCTGAAACTCCCCAAAGTCCTGTGTAACTTAGACAGCAGCAACATAATTTACACGACAAAAATTGTTCTAGGGTTAAAATCAAATCAAAATGAATTCACAAATCATTACTGCCTTTCTCATTAACATTTTCAATTGTCTCACCCGTTTAGAAAAATATAACCAATATAATAATAACACAGATGAATGACAGCGAGGGCTTTAGTATTTGGCTTATAATAACACAACATTATTTGGGTTTGTGTTTTCGAGTGGGCGTCTACTCTGTCCTGTGTCCCTCCTCGTTCAGACTTTGGACTCCTTTATTGACAAAGGTTAAGGTTGACTGATGGAGGTGAAGCGCTTCAGATATTGATTCCTGCATTAGTAACTGGATCTAATAGATCTTAACTAGTTGAGTCGGAGACAGTGTTTATTTCACATCATGAGTTCTGCTTCTATTCTGAATGCTGTACAAAAATAAATCATGTGTCATGTGATTGAAGTCCAGAGGGTGATTTCAGATCATCATGAATCCGTGAGTACATATTAATTAGCAAGAATGTTTTATGTAGAAACACAGGAAACCACCAATCATCTGAAGAGCTTTCATGGGTTATAGCAGGAACAGCAACAATTAAACAAAGGCCTTGGTGCATTACAAACTTGATGTGTGTAGTGTTTGCTCTCAGTATAACAAAGACGGGCTAGAAATGTTCATTTATGGATCATATTTTGTTTATTTAGTTGTTTGGTTGTTGTTTTTTCTTTGTCTATGTATTTGTTTTAGTTATATGTATTAGTTATTATATATTTTAGTTATTTAACTTATTTGTATATTATTTATTTATTGTTAATACGTCTTCATAAATTCTCGTTTATTTATTTGGTGGCACGGTACTGTTGCCTTGAAGTAAGAAGTTCCAGGTTCAATTCCCACTTAAGGTGAGTCGGGATTTCTGTGTGGAGTTTGCACGATTTCTCCTCGTCTGCTTGAGTTTCTTTTGGGGGTGCTGGTTTCATCCCACAGTCCAAAAACATGCCTCTAGGATGACTAGAGATGCCGAATTGTCCCCAAGATGCATAGCTCAACCTAGCCCATAGTACACTGGGTTGGGGAAAACATTTTTTTTAAATAAAAGGAAAATAAAGTCTGTCCAGAAAGTGCAGTTTACAAAGTGCCCAAGCGTTGGAAGCAACTAGAATGTGAAATAAAAGGTTTTTTTTTTCACTGCCTCATTTGCATGTTTGTTTCTTTATATTTTTGTTTTGTTTACAACTCCGTTGGGATGGGGTGTGGTGGGGGGACGTTAACCCGGTCTCAGACTCCTGTCTCCTCTAATAAGGAGTTATGGTTCATATTGATTGATGGTGCCAGAGCTTTTTTGTTATTGATTTCTTCATTAGAAATTGGACCTTAGAGATGAGAAATCCTGACTGATTTCTTTCTCCAGATTTCATTTTTAGCAAACATTTTAGTTTGTATTATCAATCATCTATCAGTTGGTCAGGAATTAGGGAAGAGGTGCAGTTTTCACCAGGCTTGCACACAGTATATTATCTCTATAGCAGTCAGGAATGCCAAAAAACATGTCTGACCTGGTAATCACCTTGTACCTGGTACACCTTATAGTGTGTTTGTGTGTGTTTATTTTTTTTGGTTTAATGTCAATGACTTTTTGACTCAACAGGCAGGGACGGCCCCTTCCTCACGGGGTCCCAGTGCCCCCGGCTCTCCAGCCACCTCCATAGTGGTAAGCCCCTTTCATTCATCCCTCAATGCAATATTATATTTTCAGATCTGTTTTAGTGAATCTAAGCCTGACCAAATATTGGAATCATGCCTGTCAGTTTTTTTTACGTATAGAGGCACGATGTTAGGGGAAGTTCTTCGCAGGTTCTCCAAGGAGGATTCTTGTGAGTGCCATGGAGAGCTACTCAACTGGCGGGACTATTTACAAGGACCCTGAGTTGTTTTTTATGTCGCTCTTTGGAGGAGGGTCGGTCTGCCACCTCATTGACAAGGATCAAAAAGGAGCGGTCTTTGCCCAGGCATTCAAGATTAACTCGTGCTTGTATTGTGACGACTCAGGCCACTACATTAGAAAATGCTGCGACGTGACAGGGAGTTGCATAGGCCTGCCCAGCACATACCAATGAGCCGGGTCAGTGGTGACCCCAGCTACCGTCTTAGAGAGGGTCCATTTCGGAGTAGTTCTACTGAAAGTAACCATGTTTAAGAAAATTTGTCGTTTTCATGTTAAACCACATGGAGCAGGCGTTTCATTTATTTACTTTCATATGCTTGTATCTCATGTTACATTTGTTTACCAGCGGTTGGGAAGGCCTGTGAAGCTCATGTTAAATTGCGTAGAGTATGCAGGTATTTACTCCCGTCGGGTTATAGGGTCTATTTTGCTAATTCTGGTAGTCACCTGTTCAGTCAGGCTTAGTGTTGTGCATTAGGGGCTTTATATTTAGTTATGACTCTCTTCTGACTCCAGTTACTTAGATTTAAAATTTGGTCTAGACCCACCTGGTGATGGGGGCTGAGCTTTCGTTACTTAAGGGTCCTGGTGGTCACCTGTTTGGTCAAGCTAGGAGCCTGACTAGGCGTCGAGTAGTCCTAGGGGGCATAGGATTTGGCCCCCAACTGGCTCCAGTAAATTACGTTAGGGTAAAGCGTTTGACTTATGGATTATGTAAACCGTATAGGTTTTGTTATTTACCTGGCGTCACACAGAGTAGAGTCTCCTACGGGAGGGCTATGCGCTTCGATGGTCACCTTGGTTACCCCTCCCCGCACACACACCTGTTTCACATCACGAGTCTAAGAAACTAATTACTTAAGCACATCATGTTGTTTATTTCCTCATTCCAAGTTGACGTTGTTATGAGGTATCGTTGTTTGTTGTCTGTTGTTCTATGATCTCGTGCTATCTCTGGTTATCTCACATTATCTCTAGTAATCTCTTGTTGTCTCTTGTTAGCATGGAAATATAGCAACCTTGAACTCTATGTCGTGGTCCGAGTTGTGGTCCAGCAGTTCCTTAACAACCCCATTCGTAACACACAACTTATAAACATTTAAAATCTTTTTTTTTTAAGATTGTTCTATTTTTTTATTGTTTATATATTTTTTCTGTTATTTAACACCAAAACGCTTCATGTTGCGTGTCACAAACATTTTATATTTTTTACATAAGATTCTGTTTTATTAAGATAATCTTGCAATAAAATGAGTCTATTATGTTTAACTCCATTGTGCGTACATGACTAGAAGTATCATTCTTCTGTTTACAAAGCACTCATGATATATGTAATTATATTCATAGCATATATAGATGAGCGTTGAGTCATCAAATTTAACAAATATAAAGTACATTTACCAACATTTCCGACTCTGATGTTCTGTGTGTAAAATGTTGCACTTGCTCGAAGCAGCACTGACAATTTTAAGTAGAAAGCGCATCCCAAATCACATCCTATGTGATGCATTCTATCTTATTTTAATTAAACATTGCTTCATCCTGGTTAGTGTTGTGACAGGTTTAGAAACACGGGTGCAAAGCACGACTGGTCACACGGCCCATCGATCAGCCAGCTGAGACTCTCCATTATTATTTAGCTTTATAAACATACAAATCATTGTTCATAAGGGCACCCAGCATGCCAGTAGCAGAGTTGAGATTCAAGCTCATGAAGCACACATTGATGAACTATTAATAAAAGACATGTAAATGTTACATTATAATGTTATAATAATGTTATTATTAAAATTGCTACAATAGATCAATCGCTGAGTTTTCTTCTAATTCAGGCAAGAATGGACAATGAGGTGATTGGATATAAGGATTTAGCAGCAATTCCTAAAGACAAAGCCATACTGGAGGTGGAAAGACCTGACCTGATGGTTTATGAACCGCATTTTAACATGTCTGCTTTGGATCGGATCAGTCTGTCCACCAGCCGAGAGGTCAGCAATACACCAGACATTCTTCATCATCATCAACAACACAACCGAGCATCTGAAACAAATATTCAATCTTTCTGTGCCGTGATTGTGCTGAATAATCATTTCTTCCTCTCTGTAGAGATCAATGTCACCTCATTCTAACTCCCCACCACCTTCTCCTGAGGTGAGCTCTCTGTGCTGAGGTACTGTTACAGACAGGCTTTAGATGACTGATATTTTTTGTTCTTTTTTGACTGCTTTTATGTAAGAGCAGTGTTTGGTTTGTAGTTTTGTTTGCTTTTTACAGCGAGTGCACCGCGGGACACTATATTTGATCCAGACCTACACTAAAAGCATTGATCAATTCATCTCTTATCATGGACCTCAGTGATTCATGTGCTGGAGTAGTAATCAGGTAGAGATGGATGCCAGTTCAAGCTCCCACCACATTGCCATTGTTGGGCCCCTGAGGGAGGCCTTTAACCTTCAGATGCTTGAATTGTTTGTTTCTCAGTGATTCTATTTTGGAAAAAAATGCCCGGTAAATGCTGCAAATGTGAGAAAAATTAACAGATCATTAATAAAAAATAATAATAACAATAATAGGACATTATAATTATAATCATTATTATTATTATTATTATTATTATTATTATTATTATTATTATTATTATTATTATTATTATTATTATTATTATTATAGTGGTAGTAACAAAACATCCATAATACAAAACTTCTGAAAATGTATCTGCAGTAAACAGTTTAGGCTTTATAAATAATAATAGTTTGTGCTGATGTTGTCTGGGTACGAGATTTTGCAGAAATTGATGAGTTTGATGCACATTTTCCTCAATGGCTTTAAACAATAGTGAAAATGAGTTCAGACAGTAAAAAGAGTGGACAGAGACGTGTGGGGTCAACTTTTGTGTGATTCTCTGCTCATCCTAGTACCGTTGTAGCGTTCAAGTCGAAGTTGACCGAGCAAACGAAATAAAAATCCTAAACTGTTTTACAGCAGCCCTTAACTACCCAGTGTGGATAAGGTGTCTTTCTATTAAATTAATTTGCTGGGGGCTACACAATGTACGTAGTCTACTTATTGGGTCAGACCAGCTCTGTCGCCAAAGTGTTTTCATAGTACTACAGTTCTATCAATAAGGTTTATTTTCACTTATATATCACTTTATAAAAAAAAGTTTCACATAGTTTGCAAAAATGGAAACATGTCTTAGAAGCTAATCTATGTGAGTCTTAAACCCTCTTCCGCCTCAATAAACCCAGTTTCCATAGAGCCACAGATAAGCTCTATGATGTAAACTGAATTAAATACGTAGAATTCCAATATATATTTTTAGAAAAGCTAAAAATATTTGCATTTCATTTTTTAGTGACGCTAAAGCTCTGATAGGATCTGAACAGGAACCAAACAAAGGACACAAACAACACAAGTTACACAGAACAGTGTGACATCTGAGATGAGAAGCAGAAAAACAACAAATAACATTGTGCTTTTATGTGCGGGTTATTTAGTAAGAGCACACAATACAAACTCAACCCACTACCATTATTTCAATAATGATTTTATAATGTGAGGAACAGTTTATATACTTTGGTATGTTTTTACTGTTAGATGGTGAATTTTATTGACTGCAGAGAGAAGCTTTTTCAGTTAACGGTAGATTGATGTAAATTACAGTAAGACATAAATCCTGCGTGTCAGACTAACATCGACTCAGCGTTTCATAACGCAAGCTCATCAGAAACGCGTTCACGTCTAGACCGATTCCCAAACCCCCCTACAGCAGCGCTGCACTTACATCTGTGTAATTAAAAGACTAGACTGCTAAACATGTTTCCAATGTGGGACCCTTAAACAAGGCCCTCTGCACTGTATTGCACACGTCTGATTTAATCCTAGTTGTTACCTTGGATTAGCATGTGTTCTAAACGCCAAAAATGTGAAAAGATACATTTTCATCCATCTTTCCATCCGTTATCTAGTTTTACCAGCACTTAATCCTGTTTTAGGGTCACGGTCGGACACACTGGGAGAAGATGAAGCAAATCGTTCTGAATTTCTTTTAAATAAACAAATATATTTTTAAATAATGCTTAAAATCAGTCAGCAAAAGTAAATTAAATGAAACTATTAAAAAGTTGCTTGAAATATTCGATCTCCAGAGGGATTTAGGTATGTACGTATAATTCAATAAGGTATTACAATCTTCTAATTTATATACAATAGTATGCTAATATGGTCTAAATGATCTGCTGTTAGTAGTCATTCACTGCTGGTCATTCTAATAATGTTTTGTTTTGTAGATAATCCTCTGTAAAGAGAAGGAATGGTCAGAACATGGCTCTCCAAGTGGATCCGCCATGGGCTCCACGGTGCAGCTGCGCAAAACAAGCACCTCGTCCAAAGGGCCCTTACAACACTTCCACAGACCAGGTACAATATTAAATAAAATATGAAATTAGAATTATAAGAATGCGATACTGCCATTTTATATTACAGTATTATAAAATATTAGTGGGTCATCCGTGGCCTGGTGGTCAGAGAACTGGACTTGTGATAGGAAGGTCGACGGTTTGATTCCGAAAGTGCACTTGAACAAGGCACCAAACCCCAAACTCAAACAGTTTGGGTGGCACATGGCACATTGTGCTCACTGCTGCCCATTAGTGTGTTTTCACTAGTGAATGTGTTTAACTGCACACAGTGTCTTGATTAAATGCGGAGAAATAATCATAATAATATGTTTGTAGAAGTACAGTGGTAACAAAATATTTTAAATCATTATTTTATGTTTTTTTCCAGATAATGGAAGCAATATTTACAACAAGCCTCCTATTTATAAACACGGTATAATTCTTATGAATTCATACCTCTAACAGCTGTAAGTTGCGGCTTAGCATTTATGAGTCATTTATTTCAATTTGGTTTCACCGCAGATGCATCAGGAGCGCCTGGTAACAAACATAAAGACATCGTGCTGTCCTCCAAATTCCCTGCAGCTCAACCTCCTGATCCCAACCTGCCATCTAAAATTGAGACGGAGTACTGGCCCTGTCCTCCATCACTGGCTAGTATGGGTAAGATCACATGACAGTGATATTTTAAAATAATTTAATTGGTATTTCAATTTAGAGTATGTGTATGTCTACACTAACAGGGTATGTGTATGTCTACACTAACAGGGTATGTGTATGTCTACACTAACAGGGTATGTGTGTGTCTACACTAACAGGGTATGTGTATGTCTACACTAACAGGGTATGTGTTTTGTATTTAAAATTGAACTGAAAATGACTTCTAAATTCCAATTCAGTCCTTGACCTCTTCAAGTGTTTTCATTTGCACAGTGTGTCCCATCATGGCCCTAAATAGGATTAAGCAGCACTTTATGTGCACAATACTTTACAATAGTACAGAGGCCTTTTTAAAACAATGAATTGACGATAAAAGCATACTCTATAAAACAGCATTAAAATTGTGAAAAATTATAGGACAGCACTTAATTTCCCAGAATACACTGCCTTATCCTTAATGTCTTTATCGTGGTTATCCAAAGATTTAGGAGATTTTGTTTAAAATGCACTAAATTGAAGATATTGCTTATTATTAAAAAATAAGAGAATATATGCTTAAGTTAGTGTCTGTACTTCCGTTTATAAAAAAAAAAAGATGTAAGTTATAAGTATCACATGTTAAAAGTCTCAAAAGTTTGTAATAAGCAATTAAATTGCAATGAATTTAATTTCACTTGCTGTAAGTCCAATTCAAATTCAGTTCAACATTCTTTAAGGTGGATTCCAATTCATTCATTGAATTGAATTAAATTCTAAATTTTGAACACGACCGTGGCATGGCAGGGCTGAGAAAACGATAAAAGCATACTCTATAAAACAGCATTACAATTGTGGAAAATGATAGGACAGCACATCATTTCCCAGAATACATTAAGTTATAATTAAGAGCAACAGATGATGTACTATCAGTAAGTATAAAACCACAAAGTTCGTCTGTGTGGGATTTGTAGATAAAATTATATATAATATAATAGATGAATGAATTAAGGTATAGGCTAGGTGTTTTAATCAAATGCTCAGTGAGCTGATTTTTTGTGTGTAGAGATAGAGTGGAGGAGGAAGGCAATCGAGGAGGGCAAAGCTGTGGAGGACGATGAGTTTGAAGATCTAACCGAGGACGCTAAGAAGCTACGAGAGCAAGAAATGAACAAAGTGAACACACTGACATTTTCTGCTAAGACGTTTGAAAATCAATAATAGTTGTTATTAGACAGTTTTGATGCCCTATGTTACAACTTTACTTCAGTGAGACAAAATTTGGGTTAATTGTTAATTTTACTTTGTGTTTTATTTTGTCGACCTCTGCTGGCAACATAACGCCATGACCGGTTCTGACTGGTGCACCGGTTTTTTATGCTGTGTCACGCTGTTGGTTTTATATTTAATGTGGCAATAATTCAGAATGTCTTGAAATAGAGGAGACAACCAGTCTCTTGTATCTGTTTATAGTTTAGATCAACCAATCCACCATTTGCTTGATTTGCAAACCTGGAAAAAGACTCTTAACAAACAAAAGCTACTCTTTCCACCCTGGACTGGTAAATGTACAAGACTTATACAGCGTTCAGGTTAAACTGAGCAATACTGGTATGATTACTGATTCTTTATTTAGGTATCATGACTACAGATGTGGTTCTCTGGCCTGACATGGCAACTGTGTCTAGGACCTGTACTGAGAGCGTATTGACTAGTGCACTTTACAATAGCCAGGCTGTTTTATCCACACTGTTTTCTCAGATGTTAGTCAATCATGTCTGGGCACACAGATATTTGAACCTTGGATCACCAAATCTTAGTAAATGTGAGGTACCACTGCACTATGGTTACATTATGGTAAAATGAATCAAGATATTTTTTTTCTAAATGTCTAACACAATTTATAGGCATTTTTGTTTATGATTTTTTGCTTTAAACATGTAACAATATGTAAGTCTGGGCAGATGGCTCAGCGGTGAAATGAGAGGGATGTGAAGATCACGGGTCTGCATATTAATCAGGTGAAAAGAGGCAGTTAGATAATTTTGGAGGGTATATCTTGTTAAAAACTAACAGGGGGTGTGTAGAAAAAGAAAATATACACACAAAACATATATTTTTCAATCTTGTTCCACTTTGATTTATTGTAGTAAAAGTCTCCACTAGGGAGCATATATGCAGAAGTTAACGTTTTAAGTAATTTAGTTATTATTGTTTTACTATGCAAAATAACGCTTGTTGGGCAAGACCCACCAAAAATGGTAATACACTATTACAGCTCTAGTTTAATGAAAACAATGTTTTAGATCCAGTCTAACCTGGGGAAACTGATCCTGAAAGAGGAAATCGAAAAATCAGTTCACATCCGGAGGAAAACTCGATCCCTGCCTGACAGGACACACATGATCCTGGGTGAGTGTTGATGCTGTTTTCATATTTTCTCTGGCAGATAATAAGAGGACAGCTCATTTTGACACAAACACTAGAAAACACAGAAATAACATGAACTAGATTAGAGGCATGTTAAAGATGTTGATTTATCATGATATTTTTTCTTAACGCTAAAACACTCGGGGTAAAGTCACTCAAACCCGCCCATCTTGAAAAAAACATAAAGGAGGGAATCAACCAAACCATTAATGACATCAACGAGTGTCCTTAAACTACACAAAGTCCCACCTGTAACTCAGACAGTAGCAACACAATGAAAATCACATGAAAAAATTGTGTGGGTAAAAATCACAAGACGTTTGTTTTCTTTGGGCTAAACATGTTAATGTATTTAATGTGTTCCATGGTCGTGTAAAGGATTAATGGGGGCAGTCGAATTGAGGGCATGGTGGTTAGGGAGAAGTAAAAGTGTGTGAGTTAAATGCAGAGAAATAAGTGTGTAAAGAGCACAGTGATGAAAAACATATTGCTTTTAACACTAAAAATAACACTTGAATATACCCAAACAAACTCTGCTGTGGTGTTAATTAACAGTTTTCTATATGCTAATGTGTAAGCAGGTTTACTAACAGATAGCTTATTTTGAAAATATACATACAAAGACGACAGATGATTTATTTTTGTCTGACTGCAGGTTCGACTGGTGGTGCTTCTAAATCTGCCACCCTGCCCCCCTACAGTCGCTCAGGCCTCTCTCGGGTAACTTCTTTTAAACTGAGTTTGGACAGCCTATATACTGTAGAAACTGTATCACAGAGACGGGTCTGTGTCATAACGCTGACGCCAGAAAGTGATCTGTAATTTGGAAATTGGAATACACACTGGTTATTCTGTTCTGCTCTCTTTTCTGTATTGTTCTTTTTCTTCACTCTTTTCATTTGTTTACATTTGCATGTTCACATTGCAAATTCGCAATTCGCAAAATAATGTCACAAAACCACAATTAATGTTTTCAGTTATGGTGGACTGAGTCAATCAGGTGGCGCCAATTATATATTTACTTAAGTTTTTAAGAGTTTAAAACAATCATGGTGAAGCACTTTTAAATAAAATAAGACGGAAGGGTTTTATTCCCAGGTGTGGTAGTCTGTGTCCTTTCTGCATGGAGTTTGTATGATTTATCCGTGTCTGAAGAGTTAGTTTAAAAAAAAAACATAATCCTCTAGGTTGTCTATTAACTGCTAGCGTCTGTTATTAAAACAAAAAGCAAAAACTGTTGTTTGACAATACGTTTTATTAGTAATAATAAATACTAATAAATAATGCATAATGATACATACATAACACATTTTTCTTGTTGGTTTTTAATCTTTAGCTGCAATCTGCAGATTTCACCAACACAGACAATGACAAAACCAGACCAGGTAAATATGATTTTAATATAAACATGCCTAAACTTTATTCGTAATCTTATAGAATAATCTATAAGCCGTATTATATGTGCCAAAGTAAAACACCGTATTGCATGGATGACTAAAGCCTGGTTTATACTTTGATGCGCCGTGAAATGCTTTAGCGCTTCAGTAAAGTGGACGGAGCTCTTGTTGATCAGATATGTTTTAACAGGCATTTATATGGTACCACAAGATTATGAAGACATGCACATGTTGCAATATTAACGCAGGGAGATTGTAATAGCCACAGGAAGAGAATACACTTTTGTAAAAACCCTTACCCTAGATCGGATACTCGAAGGTTAAAAAAACAATGACCCGGGCAGGAGCAAACCATTCTAGGAGAGCTGGGGTGGCTCTCCCAGTAGAAACATAGACCGACTGACACCAATTTGTTGAGCTTTGTGCACATTAAGTATAAACGCTTGTTGGGGTGCTTGTTCATGCGGATACATGGCATACATGGTACCGAATACAGAGCCAGCAACAGAGAATCAGGCAGAGGAAAAAGAAATCTGACAAAAACAGAATTACTCAGGTGGATCTCAAGTGGCACAGCGGTAAAACAGGCTTGCACACCAGAGCTGACACCTCAAACTGAAGCAATGAAATATTATATCAGCTACTATATTATATGAACATTATATAATCTGAGAGGACAAATTCCCACAGACGCACTCTTGTTTTACAAAGCGTAGCTGCTATTCTAGCTAAAGCATCACTATTTTATTAGCTTGTATTTGAGACTCACAAACTGGTTACTACAAACTTTTGGTTCATATCGGTTGTTTTGAACGAAGAATATATGGTATAAATAATATTCTCTTTGTGTTTGTGTTTGTGTGTGACCTGCAGGTGTACAGGTAAATGATCTCCTCATTTCTCTGCATGATTCCTCACCATTGAATGAATACATTCTCATTTATTTATGACTTGATTTCATTTTCCATCCTTTTACTCTTTACTTTATTTAAGTTCTGCTGAACTCCTTTCATTTTGACTGCAATTACAGTGTGACTTGTATTGTTAGTTTCTTTTTTTTAATGAACGAAAAAGATCTGCTACAGAAACAGAAGATCATTTAACTCAGTCGCTTGACTGCTAAGTAAATGGTTCTTGGGTGGTGTTAATGTGGTCTTGTTTAAATGGCGCGCTGGGGGCGGGGGTTGGTGGTGCTAGGCTGCTATTTAGAAACATTTAGAGCCATTCTGGTGGCGTTCAGGCGGTGTTTTTGTAGCATTCAGATGGTGTTCAGGTTGAGCTCAGGTGGTGTTCCATTTAAACCACCAGCATCATCTAAACAGCATTCAAGCATTACATAAACTGAGGTTCAGGTTGTACTTGGGCGGTGTTTTGTTGGTGTTGATGTGCTGTTCAGGTGGTTCTTGGGTGGTGTTCAGATGGTGCTAGGGTGAGGTTTGGGTGGTGCTTATGCAAAAACTCCTGAAATTGGATTGTCTTATTCTGATGGGGATTGCCATCCTGACCAGAATCAATTATTTCGTTTGTTTGTTTGTTTGTTTGTTTGTTTTTGTTAGATGTAGTGTTGTTTGGTACTGTTTGGCGTTATCACAGAGACACAGCTTATTACAAAATACTTCTTTATTTATGATTATTTGACATTCTATCAAATCTTATGATATCATTTACAAGCAGTTGATGTTTCTGTGGTCACGCTGTAATTGCAGCATCTTCATGCTGAGATCTTTCATGACGCTGAGCTCTTCACTGTGAGCTTTCCGCAGCGATTGATATGAATTTTGCTTTTGATATTTCTGTTGATGTCCTGTGTGTCGGTGGCGCTCCATTCTCTGATGGGTTCTCTATAGAACGGAGATGCTCAGAGAGGGAGAATGGATCGAGGAAGCTCACTACCGAGCATGCTGGAGCAGAAGGTGAGGCTCCTGAGCTAAATTCAGCCATCCAGTTTTTCCTCCTTCATTTCTTCATGCTTCCTTATCACAGCTCATGCTTCTGAACACTGGATGGTACTTGCAGTTAAATTCTTTGTGTGGCTGGAACACACAAATCTAGTTATTATAACTAGGGGTGTTCATTGCATGTGTTTGGAAAGTGTACTTTGGCACACCTGAATCTATAAGGACCAAATTTACACCAAGCCCTTAAAACAGAAGGAAATTAGATGGTGTCCCAGCAAAACATTGACCATAAGCCATATGGAAAACCCCCTTCAGAATGCATTTGAGCTCAAGACTGTATTAGCAGTTTACTCTTTAGCTTAGTACTGACTCTAAGCTCTTAGCACTCTTTGCTGGTGCAGACAAAACCTGGACTGGACATTCAGTCAATTAAGATTGTTTGTTTGTTAGGATTTTAACATCATGTTTTTCACTTTTGGTTACATTCGTGACAAACACACGGTAGTTAGTAAGTTTCATCTGTTGACAAGTTTATACACACAGTTCAAACTAGGGCTGTCCACAACCAAGGATTTTGTTGGTCGACCAGTGGTCGTCATTTACTCCAACTAATCGACTAGTAGT
>JAOTRQ010091904.1:0-10751 GCA_028565875.1 Hoplisoma paleatum
ATTGCCGAGATACTCTGGCGATCGGTAACGGTCCACAGAGTAACCCAGGGTCGAAGTCGACTGAAGGGTAAAATAGATAGACTCTTAAGTAGAGAAGCAGTTGTTAAGCAGTTCTGTAAGTTGCTCTGAGTAGTCTGTGTCTGCTAAATGCCAGAAATGTAAATGTTACAGGGAGCTGTTTTTCCTATGGCATGAAGACGGACCTCATACAGATTATCTGTAGTACTGGGACTTATTATGGTTTCTTATAGATGAGTTTAAATGAATCATCACATGTCACAATAATATTTCTGTTTATGAATCAAAATTCTATCTAAAACACAAATGCCATAAACTTAACAGGTTCAAGTCTTGTTCTGATTAAATAATAAAAAATAATTAAATTTAAAGTAAGCAATTCTTGCTTAGTGCTTATTGTACCGACCCATTAATCAGAAAGTTGTCAGTTTAACATAGGTTTTACGTAGCCATTGTTGGATCCTTGAGTAACTCTGTTATTTCTGTCTAACCATGCTTCCATTTAAAGTACGCACCTAAACATACAAACATTTAAAAATCACTTACCGATTTATAGTGGCACTGAAAATGTCCTCACTCTCTGATTTAAGATGATTTATTCATTCTTATTTTTGACTTTCTCTTTTTTTCTGTAGTTGAGAATCTATGAGCTGTAAGTATCAGTCTCAAATCAGTCCTACACTTGATGTTCTCAGCTTTATAGGCTGGCAGAACTTAGGGAGGAGCTTCAATCTTTCTGTAGGTTAAACATAGTAATAATACGTTGTCACGACCTTCATTGAGCAACCTCAGCAAGAGGGCAAAGGCTGAGAAAGCCCACGTTGTCCTGACGCTGCTCATGCTTGTGGTGTAATTACAACCTGGAGTTGTTTTAATGCTGAACTCACCTAAATGAACAACTGAATATCAGCACCGACTTACGGTTCTGACATATTACTGTAATAACAGGCTCTATAAAGCATACTCATGCACTCCAGTACTGAAGTGATATGTGCTTATTAACTTATCTTACCTGACTTTACTCATGTCTGCTCTCAAACCTTTTCACAAATCAACTGCTGTAGATGTTTAGCATCTGCACTGTTATTTCTTTACCTCCCTGTATTTTCAGACCTTGTTTTTGTGACATACTGACGCAAGACAAGCAGTGGTTTAGTGGTTAAAATAATTCAGTAGTAATCAGAAGGTTGCTGGTTCAAGACCACCCCTGTCAGGTTGCTGTTGTTGGGCCCTTGTGGAAAGCTTTTAACCCTTAATAACTCACAGGTTGCTTTGGATAAACTGCTGAAGATGTGACTATATCATTGTGATATTAATTAACATGTCGCAGTGGGAACGTGGGCTTTCAGTTTCAGCTATCGGCCAGTTGGAGTTTTACGTTGGACAGGCCAGTAATAAGAAAGCACACAGAGGTCAAATGACTCTAAACCCACAGCAATCCAATTATTACAAATATATGTTTCATTCTTTAAATGTTTTAGGACAGGTGTAATATTCTGAGCACTGACTAACATTTATTCTCACAGATTATCATGCTACCTGTTTATGGTATGGTATTTTAATGTTCACTTGCCAAATAATGTGAACATTTTAACCTCAAAGCTGATGGAAAGATGAGCGATCTGAGTAAGTCTGACCAGATTGTGAAATTTTGATGGCTTGACGAGCGGGTCAGAGCTTCTCCAGTGGTCAGTCCAGTGTGCAGTGGTCAGTTTCTTACACAAGGATTGATGTTTTTGTGTCCTGATTCAACAGAGCTACTGTAGATCAAACTGCCGAAGACGTTAATGCTGATTCTGAATACTCAGACCAACACAGTTCATAATGTTATGCCTGATCGGTGTATGCTTGTGCTGTTACTCTTAAATCTAAAGCGTTCAGTGTAAAACTGGTGCAGCTTTATTTTCCCCAGAGGTAGTTGTGTATTAGTAAATATTATGGTGAACTCAAGGGCTAACTGATTCTGAACCACATGTTCCTGGTTTGTTTCTGATAAAGCTCTCAGTTATGTTTTAGTTCTTTGAACATCACCATCTATGAACATCAACAATAATAATACTCACTGTACTGATGAGTTTCTAAATGTTACTGTGACAGAATGATGTAGAGATAAATAGGGATCTCATGACAGTGACGGCTGTTGGAGCATGTCTTATGACACTCCCCTTAATTGACACAGTGTTTATTTACAACACAAAGCCAGCAGACCTCTTGTCTATAGACATAAAGAGACTCATGAAATGGCTTCATGGTTTTATTTAAGGATTTTATTTCTAATCTGGTCTCAGAACATCAACTGTCTTTTGTCACAGTGGAACCCTTTTATTCAAAATGCAACTCACCCTCATCACACGAGGAAGTACATGCAGGATGGGACTCTGCCATGCCCTGCTCACCATCACTTCCTCCGATTCCGCCGGTGGAGCCCAGATCAGTGGAGCAATGCATGATGGGAAGACAAGCACCCCCCTGAATGTGACCACTCTCCAGCCAGCCAATCCGGAAAGATACAGCAAGGAGGCGGGTATAGCGCCATCTCTTTGTGTTGTTACCAAAGAAACTGTTCCTCCCGTAGTGAGCAATGGGATTGTCTATAAAGCATTTATTCATTCATTGTTGGTCTAACTACCCCAGATCAACTAAATATTCATTAAAGAATTAAAGAAATAGTTTGTTATCTTGTGCTAATACATTAGCGTTAAGAGGTTGTCCTTTTGCAAAGAGAAATTAAAATCATGCAGATGTTACAAATGGTATTTAATGTAATTAAAAAAATGTACAATGTACAAATAATGTACAAATTTATTTAATGTAATTTAAAAAATGCATTCCCCCATTTTTGTGGAATCAGTCAATTTTGCGCTTTGTGTTTCTTAAAACACTTGCGATCATGCCCACTAGATGGCATCTGCCGTGTTTTAATTTAGGAATTCAGAATCTCGATTCTGGTGTGCTTCCAGAATTTCGGGGAGTCTCAATACATCTGAAAGATGTGATATAGTGTAGCCTAGTGGGTAGAACGTTGGGCTGGGAACCCAAAGGTTGGGGGTTCTCTGCTACACTCCGCTACACTGCTGGGTCCTTGAGCAAGACCCTTAACCCTGTCTGCTCATTGTAAGTCGCTTTGGATAAAAGCGTCGGTTAAATGCAATGTTATTTATTCGTTAAGTATAAGTGAAAAGGAACTAATCGCATTTACTCATCTTATTGTAATGAATTCGTTTTTTTTGTACATGTACTTTTTAATTTAGATTTTACAACCTGTATGTTTGGTAATTGGCTACATTTGAAATCTCATCGCTATAAGACTAAAATATAAAAATTAAAAATGCTAAAATCAAATTTGAGAAACGCAGCTGTGAATAACGTTGCTAGATTGCAGTAGTTTCCATTCGTTTTATTATTATTTTATTTTAAAATCCATTTTATTAAGCATCGGATTGAACTGCCAAATATCCATTTATGAATGGCAGAATAAAACACTACTGGCATGACTGTACACACAAAGCCTAAACAACAAAAGTTTGTAATTTAACAATTACATTTAATTGTCATATTACAAATGAATTTTTCTTTTATTTTCTGATTGTGCAATTATAACCACTGCTTTTTCTTGGTCAGAGTTCTGGTAAGGTTTGTTTCATGACACCGGTTTAACATCGTTCTTTCCATGGAACACTTTTGATAGATACTGAGCACAACATACCAGAAACACCCCAAACATAACAATCTCAACCTGGCTCTCGTCGTAAATTAACCTTGAGGATCAATTGTTCACTTGTTAAGTAATATATTCCAACTAATAACAGGTGTATCATCTGGGTTACATTCATATTTTTGGTTCACATTTGTGTTTTCAGTACACAATTGTATATGAAACATACACAGGCAATTTGTTTTATCTTCAGGTAACCTGACTTGTATCTTTGGACTGTCGGAGGAAATCGGAGTAACCCGCACAGACACTGGGAAAACACACCCACTCGAACCACCGAACCTGGGGATCAAACCCAGGATCTTCTTGCTTTGAGGAAACGGTGCTACCCACTAATAGACTGTGCGGTTGTAATCATTAAACACATACCTCACACTATTGTTCCTCAAAGAACCGTTTCCATGATCACCAGAGTCTTTGTTGTCCCTGCTGATGTTTTGAGTCACGCCACTGTGTGATTGGCTGTGCTGGGGCTCATTGTACAGACTGAGTTTGCAGTAACCTGAAGACTGTAAATTCACCCTCACATACGCCTGGTCTGATAAACCCTGGCTCGGAACCACACAGCTGAAGTTCTTCTTAATGTTGGTTTGGGTTGGAACCTGCTCAACCTGCGTTTGATGTTTTAGGATGAATTCTTCTTTTTTGGAAATCTCTGGTCTCCGCAGATTTGGTGAGCGCTGGTTCTGGACCGGCTGAAATCTCACTTCGTTCCACTGCTGGTTCATCAGATCGAGTTCCAAGGAGGATTGAGACATGGAGGCCTTTATCACAGGAGGCTTGTCTGAATGTGAGGTTTGGGTACTTTGTGGTTTTCTGGAGAAGTCGCTAAAGAAGGAAACGTACATAACGAACACAGAAATAGAGAGAGCCAGTAGGAACAAGGACATGAATACAGAGCACAGAAACAAGTACAGGCAGAAACATCTCACGTTCACATTGTCAAGGTTCAAATGGTTCAAAAAAGCTATCCATTTTTGGTGCCCCACTTCTCCCAGTCTGCCCCCCTCCCACCACACTTCCCCATGGGACATGGACAGAGTGGACAATTCAGTACTAAAAGGGACAAGTTCACACAATGTGATGAATGTTGCAGGGCATGATGTATAAAACCAGATGCATTAGTTGTCATTAGTCCGGGAGCCTGTCCCATTTTTTTCAATGGGTTTCAAGGGACACAGTAACACCCTGGATGGTAGGAGCCAACCGGGGCACCCAGTGGAAACCCACACAGACACATGGAGATTGAACCCAGAACCTTCTCTCTGTAAGATGACAGTGCTACCCACTGAGCACAAGAAATCCAAGCACAGTTGCACTAAACCCAAAATGAAATCCTACCTCTGTTTGAGTAGAGCTGTTTGAGAGCGAGGAAGAGGAAGACTATGACAGGAACTTGGAGCCTTTCCTGTTAATGAATGTTCTGTGGACGACGGAAGCTTACAATCATTAGAACGAAGGATTTTGGGACTGTAAAAGCCCGGCTGTGCGAGTGGGTTCGAGCTTAAAGACGTTGAAGTGTCCCCTGTGCACCTGTTGTGCAGAGTTCCATGCTCAAACCTGAGGTCAGGACTGTAGGGGGAGAAAGCACTGTTCAAACTGTCTGGATGCAAAAAATGTGCCTAAAGAACAAAGAGCAAAAAAGAAAAACTGATTACTCACAGTATGGGTCATGCTACAAATGCTGGGGGGGAGATAAAATGCGAACTCACTCTTGGGAGGTTGGTGATCGTGGAGGTTGAGAGGTCGTCCTGCTGATCCTGCTGGTTCTGAAGAGCTCTACGAGGAGCAATCACAAGATGCCACCCACCATCTGAAAAATAAAACATTCAGGACCGGTCAAAAGTTTGTACACACCTTCTTATTCAGTGATCTATCTAGACATTTTACCCAACATTATTATTCTAATACTGAAAGCATACAAACTATGAAGGAACACTTAAAAAAACATGAACATTCTACATTTCGGATTCTACAAGAAAGTCAGGAAAAACCCTCGAATGAGGTTGCAAGAAGATTTTTGACTTTTTTAAATCTGTAAAACGCTTTGAATGGTCTGAGAAATTCTGATAATATAAACATACCTTTGTTGTCATCTTCAACTATGTTCATCCTGGTGACCGAGGTCCTCACGTACTCCATCCTAAGCATTTGTACATTCAGTGGAAACAACGACGATCCAACTGATCAGGAAAAACACTGAAAATACAACCAGAAGCACAACATTCATATTCCTGAAGCCTTGGCAATGGCGTATCTGTAAATCTGTCAAACGTTAAAACCTTCCAGAGAATAGCACGAATGTTACCCTCGATGAGTCTTTTTTTTAACTAGGACATCCGACAAGCTCATGGTCAGGTGTCTTGATACTTTTGGTCCCATAGTCTAGATTGTAAAGTTTTCCAAGCCAAAGCAAGAAAAAAATCTAATCTTACTTAGACATGGTGCTTCTCCTCCGGTGGTTCTCTCCCCATGAACGTGCCTTAGTGTTGTATTAGTTCTTTAAGCAACGGTCCAGACAAAAGTGATGGCACAGAGTGCACTGATTCACCATCACACAAACGTGGGCATCCTGCTGACCACTCAACAGAGGGGCAGATTGTTTCGTTCACTTGTTTGTGTGTTGAAATCAATAGCAGACTTGTCTGCACCAGCCAACAGGGTAATGATCTAACACAGTCAGAAAAACAGTTCAAGAAAATATTGCGTCTTTGGGTGTGATTGTCTATGACTAGTTGGGTTTGGGAGGGAATTAATGAGGTTGGTTGTCTTATTTATTGACCTGAGCACTGTAAGTTGGTGTGAACTCTTGGGAGGTTGGTGACCTTGAGCACCATGTTGATGTACATCCTCAAAATGTAAGTTAGAAACAGGAAAATCAGAAAATGTATAAGCATCAATCAAAAGTGGTCCCAAAAAGAAACTGTATGTGGTCCAACCTAACAGATGCTGTAATTGCGAACTCTGATTAAAATCAAGACTCTGAATACATCGTTGTACCATTAGAGGATATTGGTGTTCCCGAAAGAAATGGAAAGACACATGCAAACTCCACCCAGAACTAATTATTTGGAAAACCAAACCGATCTGCCGTACTATCTACCGTGCCACCCTAGGCATCTGTGGTGTGTCTTACTTTTGTAAGGTCTTGTGTTACTTGTCTTGCTTTGGTTGTTTCTGATCTGTTCATCCTATTTCGTTTGCTGAAGACTTCAGTCCATTAAGAGTTTGTAGGTAATTCAATTGTGTGTTTGGTGAGTTTCTTGATAGATTATTTAAGACCCAACACACTCTTATCATGCTTTTGCCTGGCCAGTGTTTAAGATTTAGTATTCAACAAATACAAGATGAGAAAATAGTAACATCAGTTCATGTTTATTGTGCTGATGATCAACACCGAGCTAAAGAGGTACAAGTGTCCAGATATCCCCAAAACATCACAATCACAATATAAATCACACCCAAAGTACAAAAACAAAAGCTAAAAATCTGTGCTTGTTTGTTTTCCTACTATTTTTGTAGAGGAACCGTGGATCCCCCTGGTTTCGTACTGGTTTCTGGTCCTGTTTTATCTATGATCACTTTTCTGATTCTTTCTTTTGTACATTAGATTAGCAAAGCAAGGAATGTAAAATACACCAATAGTTAGAAAACGAGCATTAATAAATATTTACTGCATCACCAGTAATTAAAAGTTTTTCAGATCTGTTTTGTCCGTTAAAAATTGTACCTGTTTAAAATGCATAAAACGTCTCTAAAAAATAAGAGTTCAAATCTCTTTGTCCTTCATCCCCTAAAGTGACAGCCAATCATCTAACTGTGTAGATGTCCAGCTGACTGATAGCGGAGCAGAGATTCAAACTTAAGAGTGCCAAACGTCAGCAGTAGACTTTCACTGCTGCGCCATCCAAGCAATAAATGTACTATATTTACAATGTCAAAACTCGACCATACAGTATTACAACAAGACTTCATTTACAGAAAAACTAAATCTTACAGTATACACACACTAGTGTCAAAACTTGGTATTCAACTTTACTACTTTAGAGCTTGAACCAATCCCCTAAAGAAGATTGAGAACATCTGAAGCATTCCCTTGAGCGACGCTCTTGATTCTTGAATCCTCACATTGTGCCGAAATCATGTCGGCTAAAATGTTAATAAAATTGTCCAGGCCCCACAGGTAGCCATCCTCCCTGTTCCCCTCCACCCAGGTGCTGCGGTGGTCCAGGGTGAGTGGAGGAGGCAGGGGCACCGTCTTTCCGAAATCGATCATCCAGACTCCAGCACGGTCACTCTGATCATGCACAAACAGCAACGAGCTTCCCACCAACTGGGGAGGAAAGAAAAAAACGAATACGATTTTGAAATATGAATGAGTTCACTTTTCTGGACCTTTAATCCCAAAAAGCCAGAATTTTGATCACTCATACTCCTGTACGCAGAGCCCATAGGGTTCTTTTTTTATATATAAATTTCTCCTTCTTGCTTTTGGAAGCATATTTAGAATTTAAGCTATACCGACATTCAAAGGCCTTTTTTTTACACATCCAAGATGTGCAGATCCCCACCACACCATGATGTCCCAACTTATATATATATATATAAATAATTGAGGCCGTTATTAAAACTCAGAGCAGAATTCATGTTACCTCATGCGTTCGGAAGAAATCGGATTTCTCCAGCATGAGTCGGAGCTCCTCCAGTCTCTGATGGTAACGCCTCTGTAAATAAGAGAGAGAAACGAGTGAAGACGAATCTCATCAACGTAGAGTAAAGAACTAAATTATAATTCAAACTTCAAGCACATAATAAAACAAATAAAACGACCAGGTAGAAACCTCATACCAGTAATGAGAAGTTACAGTCCACAAAATTCTGCAGCACCTGAATCACTTCCTCTTTACACTTTGTACGTTTGAAATTGGTGTTACAGGAGCCGTCCGATTTCTAAACACAACCATGAACACAAAAATAACAATTCTGAACTCTGTGAGTATACAAATAGTGGAACATGAGGAGGATCGTTAGCGTACCTTGATGCCCTCGATTCGGAAACCCAATGTGCCGGTGGAACTGAGTGTCTCTCTCCACTGCATGTATCTACTTTTGAGGACGGCCTGCTGGGCTCGCTCGTCTGGTGTCGGCGCGTCCGGATCCACCGCCACCATCTTCTCGTACATGTCTTTACGAGGCTGAGGATTCTTCCGGGCTTTCTTTAGCTCCTCTTCTAGATAGGTCCTGAAGATAAAAGCTTTAATATATTTATGTGCAGAAACATATAGATCGGTATACGATATTCATAAGCCATTACAAATGTACAGTTTTATGCTGGTGTTTGTACAACTTTGTTAACATTTTGGACATATCAGTTATACAATATTTGAAATTCAGGCATGTAAAAATGTAATCTATTTGAATGTAAATGTATATTTCGTAAATTACTCTTCAGGCTGAGCAGTCGAAAAAAATATACATTTCACTGCCGGTTGTACCATGTATATGACAAATAAAGCAATCCTCATCTAGTGGATTAATGGCACCTACACAATGAGACAGGAGATAATGGAGATCAGTGTGCAATTCTCTACGCTATATATTGTTTAGAAGAAAAAAAACAAATGATACTGCACATGGATCAGACATGAACGTGTGTTAGTCCCAGCTCTCCTCCATCAGGAGTGAATGTCTGCAATATAGTACAAGGATATGACCACACTGGGAGGATAAAGATTCACCTGCTGCCCATCTTGCAGTCCATGATGCAGGGGGATTCGAAATATGCCAACAGATCGTCCATGAGGTTGTATTCCTGCTCATCTCTCCGGGTCACGCCGTGATATGTTGGTACGAAAGGCCTAAGATTATCATCCATGAGCTTCTGCAGACACTGCTGCTCGCTGGCACAAAACTTCTTCAAGAGCTTCCTGTCTCCACTGGTCTGAAAGTTACCTACAGCAGTAACAGTCAAAACACAAAAATGTGTTAAACCAAAATTTATTTTAGACTTTACATTCTTCCAAGAAGCCCCTTTTTGGTTTGATGACATCTTGGCATGTTGCACTCGGCTCTCTCAATCAGCCTAATAAGGAGCTACATGGAATGGTTCTCCAACAGGTACTGAGCAACAGGTACTTGACTACTTTGCCTTCGCACTGCGATTCAACGATGCTCAACTGGGTTTAGGTCATGTGACACTCTCACTCTATCAAATAGCCCTTCAATATCCTGGAGGTGTGTACAGTGTAGAAACAGACTCACAGCAATACTGAATAGGGAAGTGACGTGTGTCCAAACGGTCATTCAGCGCTTGGTGTCATTTACGACATGATCAGTATTATCCTTCGAGTTTGTTTATTTACATAAGCAAACTTAAAAATGACTTAATAAATAACAAAAATAAATAAGCAGACACAAACCTTCATGACCAACCACCTGAACCCAGGGGGCTCGCTTCTTCAGAGGCACCACCACATGAGACTGCAGTCTCTGCAGTCACAAATCATCAATGGAAGGAAAAAAGAGAACAGACAACCATCAGTATGAAGTATAAGATAGAATAGACAGGTAGTGTTTATTGACATTATAGTTGTACAACAGAACGTTGTTTGTTCATACTCAGTGAGAGCAGCAGCAACTACATACATCATACACAGACAGCCCTGGATTGATTTACCCAGTAATCGAACCCGGGACTTCTTGCTCTAAGACGACAGGGCTAACCACTAAGCCGCCATGTCGGCCCAATACGAAACTCGACCCAGCACAAAGAGGTAGCATTGCTATTAATGCATACATAATGTATAGTGTTTACAATATAATTACTTGGGCTGAAGCAAATTAATCGATTATTCGTTGGTCGACCGAAAAAATTACTAGTTGGCCAAATTCCATTGGTCGACTAGTCGCAAAAAGAAAAAAAAAGCTGCATTTTGTCAAAAGACTTCTGGGACTTTTAATTTGAACGGCGTCACAAAGGAAGACGTGACACTCCATACCAGTAAGTGGCAGTAATGCA
>JAOTRQ010091915.1:0-10751 GCA_028565875.1 Hoplisoma paleatum
ACACACACACACACACACACACACACACACACACACACACACACACACACACACACACACACACACACACAGATCATATGATAAAATACAATGATTGCATTCTGACATCCTTCAAGTATAACAAGGGTTAAATATGTTTTATATATCTTGTGCATTCTATAGTATACAGTTCTGCGATTAGAAATTTCATCTTAACGGTAAAAATAAATCCTCTACAGAAGAAGACATGCAGTCCCGCCTCGTCGACGTCGATCTGACATTCAGGGTGCGGGTCAAATCTGACCATCAGTCTGCTGTAAATAAATCTTTTCTGAAAAAAAGTAACCGAACATGAGCTCCGCTCTTTTAATTATTGTACGAATTCCAGCGTCTTCGAACAAGCCCCGGTACCTGTGTGCGGTACATTTTCGACGTCCTGCGGCACAACGGGAGGTGGGAATGCCCATCTTACGTTGGACAGTAAGAGTCCTGTCGCTCTCTTCAGCCCAAGTGGAGGTGGCGCACTGTAAGTAACATGGACTCGGAAATGTTTAGATATAGAAGAAATAAAACTTACTAAACATGCACTGTAGAAAAATCTTAAAAACTTTATATAATACATCTTTCAGTCTGAAAATAATCATTTACACAGCGCAACCTATCCATCAGGACATCAGCAGCTAAAAGGGTCTTTAGGATGCCCTCACTTGCATAATAACCAGCGAACGCCCTTTAAAGGTCCACACCCGTCACCCTGCATTCATAACATCATTATATATATACTCGAAATAAACCTGTATTTGTATTTTTACTATACATTTTTATTAGACAAAGTCTGGGATGTCTTTATTTGCTGTCTAAAAATAGATTTATCTGTAGTAAACAAGAGGAATGAGTTGATCAGGGAGCGGGCTACGTCCAAAAGCAGCACCGCTGTGAAGACGTTGGTCTCATCGAAGTGAATGTCAGATTCGCCTTTTGTGTAGCAATAATGAGAACTTATGTGTAATAAATCTTTGTTGCCATCATTTTAGATTAACAATCGACCTGTGTGTGTTCAACAAAGCTGTGCAGTGTTGATCTATCCTACAAATGAAAATAAGGATTCAAATAGAACAACAGTAAACAACAGAACTCATTCTGACCAAACACACCCATACGTAGGAGGGCACGGTGGCTTAGTGGTTCAGCACCTTCGCCTCACAGCAACAAGTGTCGGGTTCGATTCCCCGGTAAGGCAATCTGGGTTTTTTTGTGTGGAGTTTTTACGTTCCGTCAGTGTTTGTCTGCTTCCTCCTACAGTCAAAAAACATGCAGTCAGGTTAAATTAAAATACTGAAACAGTCAGTGTGTGTGTGTGTGTGTGTGTGTGTGTGTGTCTGTCTGTCTGCACTCTACCATGCAACAGAGTCGGGTGCTTTGTGTATTTACCCAGCATTTGTTCTACCATGACCCCTTGATTTTATTATTATTAAGGAAACATAAGTGGGTAGCCTGGCTAAGTGGGTCATGTGTGTTTCCCTCGAGAGCTCCTACCACAGTCCAACAACATGCAGCCAAGATCAGTTTTAGACACTGAATTGTCCTATACATAAATAGGTGTGTGTTTGAGTTTTTGCATCTGTAACGCGATGGACGGGCACTCTGTCGAGGATGTAACCGAAAAGCAGGACCCCCCACCACCACCACCACTCAGATTAGACCCGATATAACATAAACTACATGTTTGTTACATGTAATTGAACTTATGACTTAATGTAATGACTTAATAACAATAATACAGTGTATCTAACATCGCTCGCTCTCATCTGTCTTTACTTTACTGTATCTATCAGTAGTTTTGGGACTTTTAACTAGGCATTGTTTATATATTTAGACATCTTTCCTGTACATTTTCCAGTATTTACATTTATAATTTCTGATTCTTGATTTGCACATACTGTAATCTTATAGACGAATGTCAAATTCACCTGGATGCAAAATGAGCTTTACCAGAACGGGTTTGTACGCTTCATAAGATTGTAGTATGGTCTAAGATCATCTGACGCCTAAAACTGCACATCCTATAAATCCTCAACCATAAACGAATCACATCCAAATAGAACTTTTGGCTCACAGCCTGTATAAAAAAAACATTATTTAGTCCTTCTGATGCTGCCTGTGCTCATCTAAGAGTGGAAAAGCATTTAATTAATGTTCAGAATGAAAGTTCTTCTAGCAAATTCCAGTTTGTTCCATGAGAGAAACCCTAAAAAAATGGCAAGCACTGATTAAAAACGAACAAAAGAAAAACGTAATACTGAAGGTACTGGACCCAAACGACCAGTCAGATCCACACCAATCTGGCCACGTTTCTCTACTGCTCGCTGATGCCATGCTCCCATGCCACCTTGGCCTGCTCTTGGTCCTTGCCCATGAGCAGCGGTTGGGAGATCTTGCGTGGCAGCGGCCTGGGCACGGGCCTCAGGTCCTCCTCTGGGATGCACCCTTCCCTGAGGAACGGTTTTGGCGGGAGGACGGTAAGTGGCTCATGCTGATGCAGGTGGTAATGCCCCATGTAGCCGGCGTGGACATGGTGGTGTCCTTCCTGAGGCATCGCCGACATGACGCCCACGGGTGCCGAGTAGCTGCGGCAGGGGGTGAGCTTCAGGCTGTCCAGGACGTCCGGTTCGGAGATGCTGTAGCGCACCGGGACCCCTGAGGTCTCCGCCTCGTCGCCGTCCGAGGTCCAGACGTGGCATCCGGGCGCGGTGTCCAGCACCGGGGCATCTGACGAGGATGGGCAGAAGTTACTCTCGCTCAGGGATGAGACGCCGCTACTGGCGCTGCCGGAGAGCGTCGAGTTACTGCCATCAAGAGCCGACTGAGGGCTGGTGGGCGAAGCGGGAATGGGGTGGAGCGGTGACTGGGGGCAGAAGGAAGCAGTTAGATCAACCTTAATTCTCATAAGTACAAAAAATAAACCCCAAGTGCTCTCTCTCTGCCCCATATGCCCCTGTGATTACCCACCGCCTAGATAATTAATACCCAGGTGTTATTCTTTATTAGCTAGAGTTCCCTCACCATTTACCCCCCTGAGTCACCTGCTCTCGACACGTTAGTGTAATATATTTCATGAGCATCGTGCCC
Source organism: Hoplisoma paleatum (assembly GCA_028565875.1). Lineage (NCBI taxonomy): Eukaryota > Metazoa > Chordata > Actinopteri > Siluriformes > Callichthyidae > Hoplisoma > Hoplisoma paleatum. Next base: position 3,109 of record JAOTRQ010091915.1, read on the forward strand.
TCTGACTGTTTTAATTAAACACCAGGGAGATGGCAAAGATGTTGGCATTTTCCTTTTCCCAAGCCGGGCTCCCCCTTTTTAACCCATCGCTCTGATCTCTCATTAAACACGTTTTTTATAAATCGATCTACTGATGAGTAAAAACGACGAATAAAATCAGTGCGGGTACGACAACACGGAGCCCCTAGTGACAAATCCCAAGAAACTAAACTTGACTATCAGGCAGGAATGCAAAGGCACGTCTAAGGGGCACGCGGCATGCACAGCGGGTATCATGAGTGCAGGAATGTAGGTGAGGATACCTTCCGTAAGGAGCGTGCAGGAAGTGCTGGAGGAAGCTCACCGATCTGGTGCTGGAAGGCGTCGAAGTGCATGGAGAAGTGTCCTACGTGAGAGAAAGAACTCGTGTAAATAAGTATAACTTTTTATTTTCTACATTTCGTCAATGTCTCCAGGTGTCTTGTTACCATGAGGAAAGTTGCGTGGGGGCACGGGCGGGGCCATAACACCGCCCGGATGAGAGGACATGAACGGAAGGGCGTCTCTGGTGCCGCTGTCCAGACTCCAGCTGCTCGGAGCGGTCAGCACTGTCCGGGTTAAACACACACATAATGAACGGTTCAGGAGCGTGTAACAATGTCGATGTCGTGTATCACAGATGATGGGCGTAAAGACAAACTCTCACCCTTCTCTATGTAATGGTTATATGGGATATATATTAGTTATATATGGTATCTACTACCTATGTAATGGTTATATGGGATATATACTAGTTATATATGGGCATCTACTACCTATGTACTGGTAATAGATGGGATATATACTAGTTATATATGGTATCTACTACTTATGTAATGGTTATATGGGATATATATTAGTTATATATGGAAAAGACAAACTCTCACCCTTCTCAGCCACCGACAGGTTGGGGTCACTGCACGGTTTGCATGGACCGATGACCTGGTGGAACAGAGCCCTCTGTAGACTGGTCGGCTGGGAGGAAAAATAAATAAAATAAAAAAAGTGAAAAAATAAAATTCCAGGCGTGTATATTTACACAAGAGCTTTTATCCAATCAGATTTCAGGCTGTATTTGTTACCACAATAAAAGAAATCAGCCATCAGAATAAAAACTGTGAGCGTTGCAGCAAATCTAATAATTATTAACCAATCAGATTTCGAGTCGGGACACGTGGCGCCATCTAGCAGGCATGTGATGCTGTTGCTGTTCTCAGTTCTTAGTTATCTAACTCAAGCTTAATTTAAAGTTCTGTATCACGAAAAGGAAAAAAAGGGCGTACGTGACCTGCAATGTGTACTCAGGCTAAAGTTTTTACACTCTCAGAGATGCGACTGCAGTTTATTTTGGGCGTACCTGTCCGTTCTCGTTCAGGTTGGGGTACATGGCACTGCTGGGCCGATCCCGGTGAGCCGGGAGCAGCATCAGCATCTCCCGGTTGTGTCTGTATTTATCAGGCAGTGATGGAGAACCGACTGCACACAGACAGAAGAAAAAGTGTCGGGATTTACAAGCGGGCAGCTCGAGAAAACAGAATTAGAACTCTGGGGGGCGATCAAATCGGGCGTCGGCTCACCTCGGATGCTCCCGGAATTGATCATCTGAGGCGGGGCGGAGTGTGTCGAGCTCAGACTGGACGTCGAAGGACTGGGCTGGAAAATCCCACACAACAGAAAGAACATTCCAAACCTGGTTATATACTAGTTATATACTGGTTATAGATGGGATATATACTAGTTAAATATTGGGTATCTACCTGTGTACTGATTATATGGGATATAACCCTGTAATTAACTCGATTAAAATATTTAATCGAGTTCCACCACTAATATGTATATATATATATACACACACACATATACTGGTTTTATATAAAGTTATATATTGGTTTTATATGGGTTCTAGAAATGAATTATATACTGGTTATATATAAGTTATATACTAGTTATGTATGGAATGTATTGCAGTTATATACTGGTTATATATGGGATAGATTGCAGTTATATACTGGTTATATATGGGATAGATTGCAGTTATATACTGCTTATATATGGGATATATTGCAGTTATATACTGGTCATATATGGGATATATTGCAGTTATATACTGGTTATATATGGGATATATTGCAGTTATATACTGGTTATATATGGGATATATTGCAGTTATATACTGGTTATATATAGGATATATTGCAGTTATATATTTGTTATTTATGGGATAGATTGCAGTTATATACTGGTTATAGTTTGCTTGTCCACATTTTGGTAAGAGAAGCCGAGTGAGTGTGTGTGTGTGTGTGTGTGTGTGTGTGTGTGTGCTGACCTGCATGCGGTAGAGCTCTTCAGAATGTTCCATCAGCACTCCGTCAGTGAGGATGAGGAGGTTCCCCGTCTCACTGGAGATAAAAGGAATAAGTGAAGATGAGGAGCGCTACATGTCTGATGGTTGTGTGATGGTGTGTGATGGTGTGTTATGGTGTGTGTGTGTGTGTGTGTGTGTGTGTGTGTGTTGTGTGCTCACCTGTGTCTGTGCATGAGCTTGATGCTGTCTGGGCTCATGGCATTGTGGGACGTGAGAACGGCCCTTTGGTTGCCAGTTCCAGAGCACACCAGGCCTGGCAGACCCTGTACGAGTCACACAGACGCCGCAGTAAATACTACAGTAAATACTACAGTAAATACTACAGTAAATACTACAGTAAATACTACAGTGAATACTACAGTAAATACTACAGTGAATACTGCAGAGGACGCAACTTAAATGTACAGTAAATATTACAATTAACACTACAGTAATTACAACATTAAATACTATAATAATACATAGATTACAAAAGTAAATGTTACTGTAAGTACAGTAAATACAGTTAAATACTGCAAAGACTGCAACGTTCGAATATTTTTGTAAGCAGTACAGTATTAACTACAATAAACACTACAATAAATAGTACAATCAACACTACGGTAAATACTAAAGAGAATTCAGCAGTAAATACTGTAATACTGCAGCAAAAACTACATTAAGTATTACTGTCTATAGTACAGACAATAAATAATAATGAATAAACCACAACAAACACTACAAATTCTGCAAGAAATAGTAGAACACCACAGGACACACTACAGTAAATACTACAATACATATTAAATCCAATACTACAATAACTACCGCAGTAATTAGTACGACTGTGAATATCACAATACAAACTACAGTGTAAACACTACAGTCACTACAACAATAATTACTGTTAACACTAAATACTCCAGCAAATACTGCAATAAAGACTATAATTAAAATGATACAAGAGTTCTTTACATCTTGATCTTTTCTGTAAAGGAAATGACTCGAGTTTCGGGATCTTACGAGGCACAAGCTGCTCCTCATCATCTGGAACTGGTCGATCAGCTTCTTGTGAAGCGGCCGCATCTCTGGATGAACCAGTTTGTCGTGGACGGCGAGACCGACGCCCAGAACATGAACCTAAAACGAGATGTTCATGAGCGCTGCAGATCCCCAAATTCTCCCGCTATAGGGAACTCGACCGGGACGTTTACCTGCTCCTGCATCAGATCTTTCAGCTGAGCGATCTTCTCCGTGTCCTCCGGGTGAGAGCTGATGTACTCCTTATCGAAGAACGCCTGGAACGGACAGGAAACAGGAACCAGACGGGTTATGGGATGGATGGATGGATTTAAAAGTCTTTAATTTTCTAAACAAATCGATAATATATATATATAATCCGATGCCTCTGGATTCTGTTTGTGTTTACTGACCTCAGACTGATTAGATGTGATATACAGATCGTATGTGGTGGAATTTTTTTAATTACCATTTTGTTAAGCAACGTTGCCACGCCACCTAGTGGATTGTTGGAGGATTGTTACGGTTCCTGTATTCAGGACTCTTGTGGTATTTTATGTATCACGTCTTTTATGTTACTTCTGTCGTTTCCTGACTCGGTTTCTCACCGTCTGACTAGTTAACTCTCTCTACCATAGGACAACAACTCCCAGAATGCATCTCATCCGATCATCTGTTCGGGTTCGACCCATCACGTCGGCGTCTCGCGCTTGTCATCACCGGTGTTCTAAATTGCAAGGGCGCAGTAAGGCATCACCATTCTGTACAGCGCTGCCCTTTGGGGAGAATTTCATAACAACTCCCAAGACCAAGTGTGTGTGTGTGTGTGTGTGTGTGTGTGTGTGTGTGTGTGTTAATGAGACTAGTCTATAGCACAGAAACCTTCATACCTCTTGGTAGCGAGCGATCCCGCCGTTCACGGCGGCGTCGATCACGCCGTTCAGACACATGCTGAGCAGGTTGATGTTGCCATGGAGCTGCTTGTGCTGGTACTGACTGATCAAGGTCCGGAGTTCCTGGTTCTTGTTCTCCACCACCGAGATGGCGTTCTCCAGCGGGCTCACCTCCACCTACCACAGGCAGCACGATGAACTGCGTTACGGTCATTATAACAAGCGGACGGAAGTATTCGAATCATTTGATGATTCAAATCGGTAATCGATTTTCACTTCAAACAGCAGAGGGCGCTGCTGCTATTCAAAAATCTACTTCAGACATGAATGGCTATCGTATTTGTACAGTCGTCTTGTGAATGTTAAAATACCGATAAATAAATACATGAATAAATAAATATGGTTATAGATGGATGAACAATAAGCCAGGAAGCACTGACCAGTTCTCTCTTCTCTACCTCGAACCAGCGGGAGATGCCGGGCAGCGAGTGTGTCAGGATCAGCGTGGTTCTCTCGATCCACAGACTCTGCAAACGCAACGACAATTATACCAACGACAATTTATTAAACAAAACTATTATTAAACAATCATCATTTAACAAATCGAACCACGGAAAAGTCACAACCGGTTCATGATCTGACCTTGAACTCGTTCTCCTTGTCCTTGGGGCCTTTGTGGAAGGGTCGGTCGTAGCGGAAGCGTCGCACGTTATTGATTCGGTAGAAGCTTTTGATGCGGTCGGGGACGCGGTCCATCTGAAGCACGTCCACGTTCTCCGGAACCGGACAGACGGCGTAGATCTGCAAGTCTGACGGGCATCGGTCAGAAAAAACGCCACACGAGGGCACAGCGCCAGAAACATGTGCTCACTACTGCCCCCTAGTGTGTGTTTCACTGCACAGTTTGGATTCAATGTGGAGGATTCGGTCCTAAGTGTTATTCAAATTCATTCATAAGTGTGTCTGAATTCTAAACTTCTAAGTCATCAAAAGGTCATTGGTTCAAGCCCCATTACTGCCAGGTTGCTCATTGACTTTTAGTTGCTCGGATTATTTACTGCACCAGAAACACTTCGTATCATATCCCATAATAATGCATAATAAAGGATACACTGGGCATCGCATTGCAGAATGGCATCGTCTGGCTGATTGGGGTGCTGCATGGCGATGGCTTGTGGGAATTCTCCCAGCATCCTCTGCTGGAACGCCTCGAGCCGTTCATAGTCGTGTCCCCGACACACAAACTCCTTATTCTGAATGGAGACAGTATGCAAACAGCATTGACGTTTTGAAATGTTCCTTCAGCACCCCCTTGTGTTCGCTGATTGAATAAGTGATTCGTGACCGATTACGCCAGCTCACCCGGAGGAAGAAGGGGAACTTGCGACCGTAAAATCCCACCCTGAAGAACTCGGGTTCCAGTCTCTGCTGCTCCACGATGTTATCGTAATACGCCGCTTCCATTTTCTGGAACGAGATGGGGAGACGGGCGTGGCTCGTACTGAACCCTAGGCTGAATGAAAGATACAGCTGGATGTTTAAACCGAACTCACCCGGATCCAGCTCAGGCTTTGGTAGTCGTATAAAGATTCGTACTGGAACGCCAGCTCTCGACAGAACGGGATCCCGTACTCCCAGCACTGGGGAGACAAATCAGTACAGTGAGTGGATTCAAACCTTTAAATCCCCCCGCGTGGATAGATTATGGTACGTTTCGTAAACCACGGTGGGACTAGATCGTAGCGCATGACAGAATATGTATCGATACGCTCTAGTCACATTCTAAGTCAGTTTCCTTGTTTTTATTTATTTATCTTAGAAATAATTTACCTAAATAATGAATAAATTTAGTGAACAGCAAGTTAGGCAAATTAGTGAACAGCAGCAGCGCCCTCTACTGTTTAAGGCAAAAAAAACATTCTTTAAGCAGAATCGTGAATCAAGTGAACCGATTCCTGATTTGATTCACGGTGGATCGTTTCATCCCTACTAAGCCATACTACTACGTGTCGGTAGGTGGATTGTTTGCACTCAGGGATTTGACCACCTCGAGCTGCTGAGCTTTTCCACTGTCTATACAGCCACCCTGGGCAACCAAAGTCCTTAAGCAGGGTTTATAACCAACACCTTGTAATTAGAGACTGAAAGATAGTGTAACTGTGCTTGAAAGAGAGCTTACAGCTGACACGTAGGAGGGCCAAGATTCGAACCCGAGGGATCAGCCAGTTAATAGATGCGTTTCACTAACAGCACCCTCTTGTGGAGACTTTACAACATGACTTGTGTGTGAATCACAGTCTTGTATGTGTTACCAAAGACGTGGTTTATCCATCTACCATCCACCCATCATCTAATTTTACCACCGCATATACTATTTAGGTGTGTCACTGTGGGTCGGGTGAATACACTAAACACTTGAATAGGTCGCCTAAAACCAGTCGAATTTCGTACTTTCCCCTTATTGAAGTAGTGTATGACTTTACGACACAGATCCTCTTTCCGGTGCCACTCGCTCTGAGCCGGGTAGTGCAGGAACTCCCGCAGGGGTCGATCCTCCCACTGTAGAAGCTCCCAGTACAGCAGCAGCGTGAACGCCGCCTCTGTGGGACAGAACACGACAAGAATTAACACTCCTGTGTGTCGTGTTCAGCCTGAACCTGAACGTGTTCCTCACCCGTGTAGTTCTCGGCCTGCAGGTGCATGTCGCACAGCTTGTGTATGTAGCGGATATACATCTCCTCTTTATTAATCTCAGACTTGTAAAAGTTCTGCAAAAGAAAAGAACAAGCAGTGATGGACATTGTGATTCGAATAATTATAATTCAGGATTATATTATTATATTCAACAAGAATCGAGATCGTTTTACACTCCAGGTCCTGTTCATGACAGGAAACGTTCACGCGTCACACAAGTTTAATCGATACGCATTAAAGTCACATTAAACACAGTCTCTGGCAATTTGGTAACTTCGATTTGACTGCATGAGGCAATCGAAGCACCCGGAGAAAACCCGCCGTATCCAGGACTTTTTGCTGTGAGGCGAACGTACACTATGCCAGACATATGCCAGACTCAACGGCGTCATTTTCCTTTCCGTTCAGCTTCAAAGTCATATGCACTGCCATGTAATTCGCCGTCACAACACTAGAGGCACTATATATTTTGATTTTCATAAGATATGACTTATGAATTATAGGTATAGTTTGCAACTACCTCAGTACAGTGGAACCCCGGTTAACGACCACAATCCGTTCTGAAAGGTCGGTCGTTATCGGAAATGTTCACTATCAGAAACACATTTCTCCATAAGAAATAATGCAAATACAATTAATTCGTTCCGAGCCCCGATTGCCTCGCTAATATATGA
>JAOTRQ010091925.1:0-10751 GCA_028565875.1 Hoplisoma paleatum
TGTGTGTGTGTGTGTGTGTGTGTGTGTGTGTGTGTGTGTGTGTGTGTGTGTTTGTGTGTGTGTGTGTGTGTGTGTGGTTGGGGGCTGGGGGGTGCCAGACTGTGTGCCGATTTGACCTTCCGTCTTGCAGCAGGAGGGTTGACTGTATTGCTGTGAAAAATGAGTCGCCATCTGGTGGTTGTGTGGGGAGCTGCGGCAATGTAAAATTCATGCGATACACACAGTTATCGTTGGCTGGGGTGACCATATGTTATCTTTTAAAGGCTTTACAAAATTTGTTAGCATTGGTCTTTAGTGACACACCTTCTTTTCTCCAGTTGCAGGCCCTCTCTCAGGCCCCCTGCAGTCCGTCACTGGCCCGTTCTCAGACGTTGACCCAGGCCCAGGCTCAGCTCCACCTGCAGCAGCTTCAACAGCACCACCTCCAGCTGCAATTCCAGCAACTGGCCCAGCTAGCGGTGCAGGCTCAGGCTTCGTCCACCATGTGTAGCGCTGGCCCGGGCACCCCGGGTACTCCAGGAACGTCCGGCCTGTCCGCCCAGCGCGATGGCAAGCTGCTGGAGGTCATCGAGAGGAAGAGGTGCCTGTGTAAGGAGATCAAAGCCCACCGGCGGCCGGATAAGAGCCTGTGTAAGCAGGACAGCATGCCAATATTGCCCAGCTGGAGAAAAACGCCAGAGCCACGCAAGACTGGCACACCTCCTTGCCAGAGACCGCAGGCCGTAGTGTGGGACACGGCCATCTGACAGAGACAGAAGAACGCAGATGTGTATAGAACATATATGACTAATATACGTATATAGTTACTAATGCCAGCGTATTGGGTACATTTACTTTATCTTTGTGGTTAGCAACACTGGTCGCCATGCCATTGCAAATCCAGTGGCTCTAGGGATGTAACGATGCACCACGAATCAATACAAATGGATTCACTTGGGGCACTGACTTAAATCAGTGATTCTTTTAAAGTGAAATGATATTCATATTAAACAGCAGAGGACGCTGATGCTCTTTTTTTACACAAAGCGTTAATTCAGTCATTTTGGCATTGTTTGCAACTACCTCTGGAACTGAAAGAAAAGGACATTCATTGTTTAGATAAATAAAAGATAACCATGAATACTTCAACTTTTGTACCCAATAAGAAACTGTAAAAAAAATATATATATATATATATATATAATAATAATAATTTTTAAACGTCGTTTTAAAATAATCAAGTGTTAAATTTCATGTTGGAAAAAAAATACACCGCGAACCCAGTATCATGAATCTAATTGCATCATGGGTAAGGTGTATTATTACATTCCTACCATGCTCCTAAATCACTCACCCAGCAATTAACTTATTGGTCTAGGGGTATGATTCTGGCTTCGGGTGCAAGAGGTCCCGGAATTTAAATCCCGGACGAGCCCTTTTTAAATGGCCTCCTATTAATGGCAATCCTGTCACTGTTAGTGCAGAATAATAGCACCAGCAAGCAATTTGTACACTAATTTTATACAAGGGCTCAATAAAAAGTGACTCAGTAGTTTGATTGCTAGTAATTACCTGGTTTGTCTTTATGGATTCACGCACTGAAGGTCACGGTGCAGGAAGGGAGGTCAAATTGGAGCACATGGATTGATGGAGCTAATGGTGATTAAGTGACTATTTTCTTTACTTTTTTAATTGAAACTTGTATTTTAGAAATTTTTATTCAAATGATTCAAATCCTATTTTCAAAATTGTTAATATTACTTTTAGCCATGTGATGTAGGTGTAGCCAATATCCTGGCATCTGAGTCTTTAGACGTATAGTTAAAAGAAAAGTGCCAACTGCAAAAAGAAAACAATGTAGGGTGGAAATGTGATGAAAGAAGATGTTAAAACGAAAGGAATGTATGAAAATGGAAATCTGACGGGTGTATTGTAAAATTGTAGAGCTTGTACTGTTTATCAGAGTCTAAATGTTCAGGGGTGACCGAGTCACCGGACGTATTATCATCAAACTTTTATGTGCCATATAAGGACAGTACAAATATTAACACGGTAGAGACATGTCCTGAACTTTCTTTTATCTACCGCCTCATCGTGACTGCTAAAAACGATGAAGTTTACAGCCTTTTAAGTACAAACTGGACAAACATGTGGGGCTCTATTGCACTCTCATGGTCCCGAGTGGAGGACGCAGGGTGAAACTTTGCCCGTCGGCAAAGAAAAAAATGAGGAATAATCGAGGATTCGAATGGTCTGCTTAGTGGATGGAGGACCGAGTAACTAAGCAAATCCCCTCTACATTCCAGATGTGTGCCTGTGTGTGTGTGTGTGTGTGTGTGTGTGTGTGTGTGTGTGTGTGTGTGTGTGTGTGTGTGTGTGTGAGAACGATTTTCCATCTGGCTGTAACAGAAAGTTTGAAAGTCAGCATGAACACACTGATATTGTGCACAGGTTGTGTAGGTGTGTTTTGTGTGTCTGCACAAGTATCTTGTGTGTTGTGTGTAAGCTGATTGTGTTCTCCTCTCGTTTGTGTTGTAGAACCGTTCCCGGCGTTCCCACCCGAGATGACTGGTGAGTGTTTCTGTCCTCGAACCGTTCAGATGTTTCTTCTGATCCTCTGCAGATGTTTTGTGCGTCGTGCTTGTTGCCCAGCACAGCTTGCAGCAGCTGATTGGCTGCATCCAGGCGGCGTCTTCATTCACAATCGCACTTCTACCGTGTCGAAATAAGAAATGCCGCGCCTAAGCGCCGGTCACAGTCCCACCCGGGGGCCCGAGAGACATGCTGAGTGGCGTGCAGCTTTTGTGTCGTGTCGTCGTGCCCATTGTGTTCACCTCGCCATCCGAAGCATGGAGGGTAGCGCAGCATGTTACTGACGGCTCGTGATGATTATTCGTGTCTTGTGGTCCTTGTGGGGTCTTGTTGTCGGCATGGTGATTAAATGTCATCATCACGTTTTTTATGTGTGGATGAAAAACTCTTGTTGATTGATTTCTTCACTGCACACGTTCGCTACACTGAACAGGCGAAACATTACGACCACAATCACCCGGGATCACGTTTCATCACAGGTGGGATATATTAGGCAACACGTGAACATTTTACCATCGCTGATATTATAAGCTATTGAAATTGCTCATGGTTAGACCTGCGGGTCAGAACATCTCTAAAACTGCAGCCCGTGTGAGTTGTTCCCGTGCTATATCATAGTGAACAAGAACGTTTGGGTTCCCGTGGGGTCCAAATTTAGCAGACGAGCTTCTGTAGGTCAACATGCCGAAGAATTTTCATTCTTATATCTGAATGTCGTCACTGTTCCATAATAAACACGTATCTCTAGTTTATTTCATTTATTTACAAAAACTGTGTTCTTCTACACACAACAGATTTATTTCGTACACATTTGCAGATTTACACACTACACCATCGTCTCACTTTTGATAGTTCTGCATCAACTCGAGGTTCAGATGCACCATTAAGTAATTCACGTCCACGACACCAGGGGGTGTCGAGTCTCTGAAGGTTCTGTGGTTGTTTGTGTTGTTGTTGATTTTATCTGATCGATATTAAACAAACGAATGATTTTAAACGTCGATCATAAACGAAACATCGGAATCATGGAGACATCAGAGAGAGAGAGAGAGAGAGACGACTTTAACTACAAGCCAAACTGTGTGCACTACATTGCTGATGGTTGTGCGCCCCCTAGTGGTCTATTTAGCATGTAGTTCAGAACATGTTCTCGATTCGAGTTTAATCTCTTTTAGCTTTGATCATGATAATCTTGTATGTTTATGTTGTCAGATTGTTAACATGTTTTGATTAGGAAGGTGGTCATAATGTAATGCCTGATGGATGTTTGAGGAAACTATCAGCATCATAATTAGCACATTTAAACGATCGGAATCTGATTCCATGGTTAAAGCTTAAAACAATTCCACGTGTTTACTGTCTCACGTACGGGGTTCAACACACCGTCTTCTTCTTCCTGGAGGACTTCGGGACCTTTTAAGTGACCCGTTAGAATAAATCAGGGATTAAATCACCGCGCTGCACCCCAAACTTTGGCCATATCGGCCGTATTAAATTATGCTCATTCTTTTTTCTTTCTAAACCGTATTTAAGCGAAGGTTTAAACTTAAACAATAAATGACTTTTAACACAAATTCCTTTTAATAAGCTGAAAACGAATGATTATTTTACACCAGGACCGAGTACCGGGGCCAGAAATCAAACGATAAATCTCCAAGCTGCTGGTTTAGTTTTGCACGTTAATCAGGGTTTCATCCGATTGTTTAACACGCCGAAGCATCCCGAGCACCCACACATCTGCACACACACTCGTATAAAGCCTGCCCACTTAAATCCCGGGTACGATGTGACGGGGTCACATGTGGAGGTCTCAGAGCCCTCGAACTGCTCCTGGAGAAGCAGGGCAGAGATTACACTCCCATTTAATTCAGTCAGAGTCCGATTAGCCGAAAGTGGTCTGAAAGGGGTTTGGTAGGCACAGTGTGTGTGTGCGTGCGTGCGTGCGTGTGCGTGTGTGTGTGTGGTGGAGATGTTGTTGCTGGATGGGAACGTTTGGCTTGAGGCAGATGAAGTCGGCATCATGCGTGATCCATGCATGAAAGAAAACACGTCTCAGAAATGAAGGCCACCATACAACACACACCGAGATGAATCGGGACTCTAGTGTATGCATGTGCACGCTCACACACACGCACACACACACATATACACACACACACACCATGACACACTTTATATCAAGTCCATCTTATTTTAGAACACGGGACTTAGATTTGAAACAGTATTTGGATGCCATGTATTATTCATCGACACCCCGAAGCGATTTCGTCAGATCACACACCACCAGACTCATTCAGACTCAGGCTTGGCTGGCACGCTAAAGGCTGACATCTTTAGACTCGACCCAGCGACCTTCTGATAATTAATACAGAACCTTAATTACTCAACTAAACTACAGCTCACAGTCGTTACAGAGATGATGGATAATGGAGATCTGTCCGTGACTCTCCATACACACGACTGATCCCGTTACAAACCTTCCTCAGGATAATGAAAAGCAGATCCCGGGCTCCTCATGGGTCCGAGGGGGAGGTTTTGTGACATCACTCATCGCTCTCGGCAACAGCCGATGAAGCAAACTGATGTGGGTGGTTAGCAAGAAGCGAGAACGTTCTAGGTTTAGGATGCATGTACGTAGCTAATTGAAATCTTGTCGTAGAGGTGGAACGGAGGCTAAGAACTGCCCCCTCACAGCAGGAAGGTCCTGGGTTCGATCTCCACGAGGAACAATCTGGGTCTCCTTTCTGTGCGCATGTAACGAGTAAAGAGCTTGAGAAGTGAAATGTGACATGAAAACACTATAGATGTCTTCAGATTCACGTTACGATTAGCGTCAGCATACACGGCACATGCTAGGGCAAGGCTACATGCATGCACGCACTCCTGCCTGTCTGTGTGCAGCATCTGTCTTGTTCTCTGTCGCTGTCGAGTTACCGACCCGAGAAACCGAGCAGCGATCCGCCACGCTAAACACAAAGCTGGCGTGTAAAAAGTAACGCCGTCTGCATGCTTCTCTACCCCGAGCCAACCTTTCTGTGTCTGTCCACCAGGGGGAGTCCCACCTGGCATGAGTGACCCCACTGTGGACACCACGGTGTCCCTGCAGCCCATGCCTACCTACTGGTATTACGTAATAGCCGGAGGCGGCGCTCTGGTCCTTCTGGTGTCCGTCACGCTCCTCATGGTGCTGTGCTGCCATCGCTACCACCTGGCTGCCAAGAAAAGTACACACTCGGTGACCTATCAGAGCTCGCAGTACCCGGGCGGCGGCTCGACGGCACCCGCGGTGGAACCCATGCTCAACATTAAGCAGGAGAAACGCGAGCCTGGGCCCGAGTGCTAAGCACCGATGGAGAAGTGGACGGCCGGGGAGAGAGGGAAAGATGGGGGGGTTTGGGAGGGGGAGGGGGGTCCGAGATCATCTTTCTGTTCTTCTGCTGCTTCAAGTCACCGACAGGCTCAGTGAGGAACCTTCAGTGTCGTTCGAGACGCCGAGCAAAAGCCATCCACCAGCTCTTTAAAGACTTTGACAGACTTCCCGTTATAGTGCAGGGATGTTAAAGGTCGTGAAATGATGCATATTTGACCTTGATGGACCGTGTTGGGATTTAGCCTTGGGGACTCCACCCTGCCAGGACGCCACCTCACTGTGACTTGTTTTGTTCCTTGGCAACAGACCGGACCATCTCCCGACTCTGGCTCTGGTTTAAATCTTGTCTGTGATGGCGGCCAGGACTGGAGGAACGTCGTCGTCGTCGTCGAGAAAAGAACCTGGGCCGCCTTGCACCGTGTTACACGCCAGCATTTGCATGAGGACTGCACAATGCGTGCACACGTTCAGCGTTTAGAGATGTTTCTGGAAGCCTACGGGAAGCCACAGGCATGTAATAGATGCTTAACAGGCACCCGTGTAACAAATCGTGTGTATTTTTAGAAGACGGGAGAAAAAAATGGATCTGTTATTCGTGCCTTGTCGAAGGCACATGTGTTCGGATGTACTGTGTGGGTGCAAGTGTTATCAGTGAGTGTGTGTGTGTGTGTGTGGGTGGGTGGCTGCATGGCATTGTTATCCCAGACTTATACCCCTAACAGCCCCCCCTCCCCCACTTACTATTTCCTTTACATTATATTTGACACGACGATTTCATTTTTATTCTCTGGAGCTGGACACACTGCTGCTGTAATGGCTTCACGTTTCTATCTTATATGCAAAAATGATGCCCCTGCCTTAGCCATCGACCTCAAATCAGCAAGACCGTTACGCCCCATTTAAGACGTTGGCCTTAAACATACGGGGGCATGAAAGCTGCTCCGGTCCGTACCAGTCGGTATCTAATAACAGATTCCGACGTTTTGCAGGAAATCTTTCTCTCCCTGACAGACAGAAATGCTCTTTATATGTGCTACTTATTTTCTGTAATATTTTTATATCCAGCCGAATGTGTTTTGTTGTTTTTCACGGTTGCAGACTGAAAGGTTTGTGCACACCGACGGCTCGGGCTGGTCGCCGGTCCCGATCGATTTGTGTTGCTATCTTTGACTGTTGGCTGTTTTATGGACTCGTAAGTAAAGTGTTCGACTCGAGCTGTGAATAAAAGGTGGTGATTTTGATGGGATCTTATAGCGGCGCCACAGCGTGAGAGAGTCGTTTTCACTGTCTCACACGTCTGATGCTTTTACCTTTCACGCTTTGATCTGTGCAGTACTTGTACTTGTGTACTCGTGCTTTTACGACTCTTTAGGCTTTCATGTGTGATGAACGAAAATCCATCCTAAAGTCCGATGACGTGTTCAAATCCCGGTCGTGATCGAATCTCAGCTCTGCTACCTGCTGGCTGAACATATATATATATATATATACTATACCGTAAGTACGAAACAAGACGGGTAAAGTGTCCAGACGACACCTGAAATGTCATTTGGCACGACTTAACTGAAATTATAATATTAACCAAATCATGAACAGTAAATAACACATAAAAAATTTCAAATCAAACTAAGTTTGCACCGTTTTTAATTATTTAAACACTTGTGGACAATTAATGACTCAATAATTCTTGATTAGAATTTAAAATCTTTTTTTTCCACGGTGCAGAAGAATTAAATTCTCCACATCGAACCCGATCCCTACACATACTAGGGGGCAGTAATGAGCACACATGTATCCAGCACCCCCAGGGGAGCAGTTTAGGGGGGTTTGGTGCCTAGTTTAAGGGCTCTTCAGTGACCTTCTGATCAGTCGACTCTCACAATGGAACCTGCAACCTTCTGATCACAAGTTCAGTTCTCAAACTACCAGGATGTGTCCGCGGCTAAAAGAGCTGAGAGTCAGTAACAGACGCGCACACACGCACACACACACACACACACACACACACACATCAGAAACACCAGAGGTAAAATTTATAGCTGCTTCAGCAGGACCTCCAGACCTGCTGTTTTCCCTTCAGGCGTGGGTTCGAGGCATCATTCGTTATAACGAGACGCCCTTCATGCTGCCGCTTCAGCTTTTTGGCAGCATCGGAAGGGATTAAAACGAGTGAAAGTACCCCCCACACACACCCCCACCTCACACCCCCCACCCTCTCGCCCCCTCATATGCTGTTCTGTCCTCCATATGGGAGTAGGTGAAGATAACCTTCCATCATGAACACGCTGCCCCATTAATCCTCCCAAATCCTACAAAAAAGAACCAGAATCAGAACCCGGGGCATCCCGGCCCTGTCCCGGTCTGACTGGGGACGCCGTCCCACCACATGAAAGCCGCGCGTAGGCGTCTGTGATGATGGCCTGACCCGGCGAGTCCGTGGATGATGCTGATTATTTTTCAGCTCTAATATTTCTGACAGTCTGTGACTGTTAAAGGAATTACAGCTGCTGTAATAACAACGTTACGACTGTTTATTACACTGATTCCAGCTTTAGACTGTTTCAAACCAACACATACACACACACACACAACAATTAAGAATGTAAACGTGTAACTAAGTGACTAAGAATGTAAACAAATCCAGTTCAGACAAAGTAAATCATTAAAATACAAGAATTGGAATCTCAGCTCTGCTGAAACCGTCCCTGCTGCCCTGCGTGACTCCGACACAACTTACAGTTACAACTAGACACCACTTTAAACATTTAAGATTTAAGGGCCTCGTTTGGGGACCCAACCCTAGTGGCAACTCGATAGCAGTGTGGACTTGAACTGTTGTCCTTCTGATCTCTACTTCAGTACTTTAACCACTGAGCCACAGACGGGGTTGTTGAGTCCTGGTCCTGATCGAAAGCTTGCAGGTTCAATTCCCAGTCGGCAGGTCATGACTGAAGTGCAAGGCATCGGACAGCCCAAGTGCTCCTCACGGGCGCCGTGTCTTGGGCGGCACAAAGGCACCAGACTAACGACGTGTGTTCACTACTGCCCCCTAGTGTGTGTTCACTAGCGCACCGCACGTCCGTACACACTTTTAATGTTCGTTTCTGAGTCATAAGTGTGATTCGTTTAAACACTTTTTGTTTATCACTCGTGATTGTGTTACGTTTTGTTTCTTGATGAAGGAAGCAGTTTAATATTTTTATTTGATTTCACCCAAACTGAAAGCTTTGCAGAAATTCAGTCTGACGATCATCATGTGCTTTCAAATCAGCTCCAAATATTTCTAATTAGATAATGGCTTGATTGCATTTTATTAATCCTGCCGTAAGCGTTTCTCTTTTCTTCGGGAGACTCGTTCCTTTTACTGTCCATCAAACTATATTAATGAGCAGAAGCACTTAAGAGGCTCTTTCAGGCCAGAAGTCTGTCTCAGCACAAAATACACCCTGTATGCAAAGGCTGATGGGAAGAAATGTCATTCTCAGGATGTTTTATGGTCATTTTACATCCCGGCAGTCTCACGAGTTCCTTTAAATACACCACACGGAGCTTTAAAGGAAATCAGTTCAGAAATCATGTTTAGTGATTTTATTAAAAATGGTTTGTTTTATTTATTTATTTTTTTGCCTTCATGCTTTTACGACCGTAGATGACTGAATTCATGTCATGGTGTGTGTAAACCTCGGTGTGACCAGATGTGGTGTTTCTGGATGTAATGTGATTGTTCAGTGGAGGGAAAAATGTTGTGTGTTTTTAATAAACCGTCTCCATCATGTTGTTTAGTAAATAAATCAGTTTAGAAGTCGACATGTTGTGTGTTCATGTTTCTCCTGAACATCACTGCATCTTCTGTATTAGAGGATCACAATCATAATCATAATAATCATAATAATAAGTTTGATGTGTTACTGTTCATCACTTCGACATCACTGATCTACACATGGTACGGGAACAATTCTAGAACACACACTTCAGTTACACACAACTTCTGCATGGGTATTTAACATGTTCTTCATTCTTACGCCACTCTGGTTCCACAGTTCTGAAAAAAAAATCTAATTCGTTTAAGACGCCGCAAACATTTAAAGAACATGTAGAGTTAAGAATACAGTTTTACACACACACACACACACACACACACACACACACACACACACACACACACACACACACACACAGAGTATATGTGTATCTACAGGTACATAATGCATGTTTTTGGGTTGTGGGAGGAAACCAGGGCACCTGGAGTAAGCCCACATCACATGATGACTGTTCACCATCTTCTTCATATACAAAATGTTTTTTTTTTCTTTGAAGAAGAACAGATTTCTGATCTCTACAAATGCACAGGATTAAACCAGTAACCTCATAATTACTGGATCCAGTGCATAATTGCATAAAATGCTTTAACTTGTATCCTTCATAATTTTACACATTGGCCAATAAATTAATGATTTAAGTGTATTTAAAATATCTCAGACATGTCATGTAACTTATACGTGAAAAAACGTACACTATTTATATCTATGTAAAGGACATGTCTATCTAGGGCTCAAGGGTCCTAGGGTTCAAATCCAGGCTCTGCTACACTCCGCTACACTGCTGGGTCCTTGAGCAATGTGCAGCTCCAGGGGGCGCTGTACATTGACTGACCCTGAACTCTGACCCCAACTTCCAGACAAGTTGGGATATACGAAGAGAAACATTTCATTGTACTGAACAAATTCATATTCAATGTTATTTATCATTACACAGATACAGATGTTCAGTACAATGAAATGTTTCTCTTCGCATATCCCAACTTGTCTGG
>JAOTRQ010091936.1:0-10751 GCA_028565875.1 Hoplisoma paleatum
CTGGTCGCCCGCCGCATTAGTTGGTACCCCAAAAGTAGCCCGCAGCTTCAAAAAGGTTGGTGACCCCTGATCTAAAGTATACAAAGCTTTCTGGTGATTTTGACATGAAGGTGTTTGACAACTAGCCTACGTGTAGAGAGCGTTGATAAACTATAACTTTTTTGCCCCCACCACACACACACACACACACACACAATCTGTCTACACATCATATTTACAAGACTAAAGTGCAGTGTTGCACATGACGACATTCAATTGAGAAACACAGAGTGTTATTACAGCGCTATTAACACTCATTCAGCAGTGTTGTACTACTGAGTCAAATCTCACTTCCATGTTCATCGTGTTTTATTATGAAATACTGAAGGAATCACATTTCACACTTTTTTTAAAACAAACCTTTTTATTATTATTATTATTATTATTATTGCAATTTCAATCCGTGAACAGCTTGGATAACAAACGAATACAAAATAATCAATGAGTAATCAAGATTATCACGAACTAAACACAAAGGGATGAAGGAAAACAACACGGCGTATCACGGCGTGATGAATTAATCAGTCCTGAATGATAACGCACATGAACACGTTTACAGCCACGTCCTAAACGGTCCAGTTTATTCCTGACTGTCGGAGGTGGTGGTGGGGGGGGGGAGGCACAGTAAACATCATAATAGATAAGTTATAGATAAAAGGCCACTACAAAGAACATCTGCTTTTATAAAATAAAATAAAAAAGAGAAACGAAAAGAAATGCATCAACACAACATTAAAAACAAGAACCTTAAATAAAGCGACTAAGAATAAAAGCGAATAAACAAGCGGCAACACTGCAGTAGAATCGTGATGTTCTGATCAGGTCAGATTGATTTACTAACAGACAAACATTTACCACATAAACGATTTCACTTTTTGGACTGGAATTCAAATCATTCGTTCGTTTAATGCTTTCGTTTAGCTTGAATGCTTGTCGTTGTTATTATTAATAATTCAATTGTTCACGTTCGTCTTTTTTCCTATTTGATGTTTCCTGAGAGAAACGACATAAAGATCCTCGGATTAAACAAAGCACGAGATTAAAATATTTAAAGATTTGATCATATTTTATGGACTGTCGTGTAAGCAAAACACAAACACATCGGGGGCGACACGGTGACATCACAGCAAAAAAGTCACCGGGTTCGATTCCCGTGTGATGTGACTTTCTGTGTGGAGTTTGCATGTTCTCCCGGCATCCAAAGACATGCCATCCTGCGAATTGAAGATACTGAATTTGTCCTGTGTGTGTGTGTATGTGTGTGTGAGTCCAAAATAAGATTAAGCGCCGGTACGACCAGAAAACGTGAAATATTTCTGGAGAATAAAATAATGCGTCTTCATTAAACGTCACTAAATTAATACTTAAACTTCCCTCGTTTAAAACATTAATAAAGCTACACGTGGAAGATTCGATGAATGTAAACAGCAAAATGCCCCCTAAAAAACGTTTTGTTTTAATTATATGAGTTAAGGCACCCAAAAAATGGAAATGTCATTATTAAAATACTTTCCTCCCACAACTACCTGAGCTTCCCATGTTCAGGAATCACCGATGGTGCAGATTTAATTCTGTAGACAGACACCAGACAGAATCAATCAAGTAAACACACCCATCATTAATCAGTGTTTTCCTGTGGTGGACTTCTGTCAGTTACTCGGGGATCCAGCACTGGGGGTTAGGAAGCACTGTGTGTATAATATATACATACATACATACATACAATTAAACACACACTCCCTCACTGTAATCACTCCCTCTAATCATCTAATCATAAACGATTATGATATTATGATTTATAATTCATTTCAGTAAGATGTCGGAAGCAAACGTAAGTCACTAAGCTTGTGCAGCCCGTTTCGTTCCTCTACATTCCTGAACGGTTCTGTGTAAAGTGTAGCGGACGTTTATTTATTGCAGCATGTCAGAGCACTTGGTGTCAAAATGAAGTTCATCTTTATATTGCATAGCATTAAAAAAAAACAATAATAAAAATAAAAGCACAGAGTTCAAGACTCTTATAAAAGTGGACCGGTCGACGGTAAACTGAAATGATCTCCGACGTTCCTAAAGTCCCCCGAAATATTTACGCATCGAAAGTTATACGGTACAAATCGATACAGAATTTCATTGGCGTGTTGCATAGAAAACAATAAAACGGCAAAGCCACGACGTTCCTCCTCCTGTTTCTACAGGACAACTTTACAAAGAGTGCTGATTTATTTATTTATTTTAATTCTTCACCTTTCAACTGATTGTCTTTGGTTTCCAACGTAAGATTTGTGCTTATTTATTTATTTAAATACTGATCGGAACATTGAACATAACACAGCGATAAAAGTTCCTCCGAGTGATGAAACCCGGAGCTGTAAATGTCCCCTGAAGGACCCCTGAAGGACCCCTGAAGGACCCCTTTCTGGTTCAGAAAGAATAAATATTCAGTCTCCCTGCAATTTAGCTTTTTATAATAAACATCGATTCTGAACTCTTATCAAAGATTTAAAGCTTAAACTAAAACAGATTCATTTTCATTCTGTGTGAAGTATCACTCAATTATATAATTCTTAAACGTATATTAGACATATAATATGTTTCCCTCAGACTGTAAATATGTTATAACTGTGTGTGTGTGTGTGTGTGTGTGTGTGTGTTTTACTTGGGCTGTTATGGTAATTTCATACTTTCTTATATATTTATAGCACATTTAACTATGTATTATTTATTATTTATATATCGCTGCAGATTTATAATGTGATTGAAATGAATGGATGAATCACATTCACTGTCACTTTCTTTACATTGCAAGCTGTACAATGAGGCCAAAAGTATGTGGACACCGTTCCTAATGACATACTTGCTAATAGGTGCATGAAATATTATAATGAAGAAGATTTGCAGCAGTTTGGGGACTTGAACATGAACAACATGGTTTACGTCCCTGAGTAAAAATCTTTGGTTTGACTAGCTGTGTGCAAATTAAAAAAAAGGTCCGCGCAACTGGTGTCCAAATACTTTTGTCCACATGGTCTCTTAATGATTTTGCTTTATTTCCAGGTTGGTGTTTTGTTTTGTGAAGGACTTCATCACTAAGCTTGTCAAGACGACGATGGTTAAAGCTTTTGATCGATCGGAAGGTCGTTGGTTCAAGCTCCGTGTCTGCGAGGTCGACGTCGGGTCCCTAGACGAGGCCCTGAACCCTCGAGCGAACAAGTCAAATCTGAGCAAGTCATTTCGTACCATTGCATTGCAAGATGATAGCAGCAGCATTCGCTTTCATGTAAACCTGAGCGGAAAGCTGGAACATAATCGAGGTATCTTGCACCCTATTTACCTCAGATTTACAGTTACTGGGCGGTAAAGAGGTGCAGCACGAGCACCCGCATGCACGTCTGGATGACCGAACACATGCACCCATGATTTATAACTGCACTGTTTGGAATGCAGCTTCATTCTCGATCAGAAAAGCAGACCGGGGGCCGGTCTGAGATTTAAACCCATAATGCACTGCGTGGCAGAGATTTCCATCATCAGCGTCTCTGAAGCTTCTCCTTCCAATCCGACGTTCCAGCAGCGAGATCAGTGGTGCAAGATGACGAGATGAAGTATGTATGAAAGTACTTAAATGTTTCCTAGTGTTACCATGACAGCCTGTAAATACGTCTTAACTCCTATGGACAAACTTTTTTGAAAGACATTTATAACACAGTGTGTGTGTGTGTGTGTGTGTGTGTGTGTGTGCATGTGTTTTAGATGACAGACTCTGTGTTATTCTGCATGTCCTTGTGTGTACCATTGGTGGGCGCATCAGTCAGCATTCCGTCACACACATCGGTGACTTTATTCGAATCCTTTAACTTTCTTCTTCTGTTCTCAACCCAAGGAATAAAACACAGCACGGCTCCACCAATCAGAGGAGGGATTCCCGCCAGGTAGAAAGCCACGTTATAACTGCCCAGCCGGTCACGCAGATAACCTAACACACACACACACACACACACGATCATTATTCGATCAAGTTCATGAGTGCAGGTCTGTCAACGTGTGTCCGAATCTTCACTATATAGTGCACTGTTTTAACTATTGAAACCTCACTCAAAGAATCCCACAATGCACTGCTAAAAAAGTAGTGTACAACAGATCAAAGATACCCATAATGCAACCTTCAAACTGTCCCCCTGGTTGCTGTGATTTACCTCACAACGACTGAGCATTGATTAAGAAAATGTTTCCAAACGTTCGACTGGTCGTGTATGTTCCTAATAAAGTTTCCATCGTGTGTGTGTGTGTGTGTGTGCGCGTGTGTGTACCTGCAATAGGAGGCCCCACAGTCATTGGCACAGACATCATGCCCAGCAGGAAACCGATGGCCTGAGAGACGTTCTGTGAGCCCACCAGCTCGAAGGCGATGGGAGCCATGATGCAGATGAAACATCCGTCGAACAATCCCATCAGCAAACACACGGCGATCAATCCACCGAACACGTTACACACGGGGATCAGCATGGACATCACGCCGATCACCAAAAACGACGCCACCTACAGGGAGACACACACCGTACAGGCACGTTTTACTGAACGAACGTACTGAACAAGGCGAAGGATTTAGGTGTGGAACAGAACAGACGACCTCAAATCTGCTCGAACCGTGACCCACCATGACCCTGACCACACTGTCACTGTGGTTCGGTCAGAGAGCTTTCAGCTACAGACAAATACATGCTGTAAACAAACAACGTCTAAACACAGTACAATAAACACACAAAGAGATCCACAATCTCTATGTAAAATATATATGTCATTCTTAACTGGCTGAATTAATATCTTCATAATAATTTATGTGTGTGTGTGTGTGTGTGTGTGTGTGTGTGTGTGTGTGTGTGTGTGTGTGTGTGTTTACCTGCAGGAATACTTTGTAAACTCCGGGCACATAATCAGCCACCTGGCCAAAGATGAGACGTCCGACTCCAGATGTGATTCCAAGACACATCAGCAGAACTTCTTTATTTGCATCAGCACCGAAAGTTTCCTCTACATGCTTCATCTACACACACACACACACACACACACACACACACACACACACACACACTGGGGGATAACTTTTTACCTTTGGGTTGGCGGTTTGTAACTCTGTAACCCTCCCCCTGATGTCTGTTGTAGATCAGAATCGTCTTAGATGATGTAACAGTTGTTTTTTTAACTCTGTTGATTTAATCGTTACCATGGTTACTGTTCGAGGACTTTTAAATACCGTCATATGATAACTTTTAACGCGCCGCTTTATTATATATTTATATTATATATATACACAGTATGTTGCACATAATGTCATGATACACAACGTTTACATCCGCTTACATGTACACACATACACTGGTGTGTGTGTGTGTGTGTGTGTGTGTGTGTGTGTGTGTGTGTGTGTGTCCACCGAGTTTCAGTGAGAAACGGGGGGAGGTGAATGAATAAATCAAATATGAAGCATACGCATTTACAAACACACACACACACACACACACATGTGTGCACCAGATGTTTGCAAGAGTTCCTCCTCCAGAAGGAACCAATGTAAGAACGAGGAAACCAATTACTGTAAACGTACTCACACACACACACACACACACACACAACGGGAAAGAAAAAAATGTTGCTCTGCCACAGAAGCTGGAAGGTCTCGTTGATAGTGTGTCAGCTATGATAAGTATTCACGTGTAAAATGGAACAGGAAGCGGAAGGTCATGAGACCAGAAACGCTGAAGAACGTGTGTGTGTACCAGCTGAGTCTGTGTTTCTGCCCACAGGGGGAGATTCGAACCCGGTTTCGAGCTCAACGGTGGGATGATAAACCCCGAGACGTTCCCGTGGAGACACGGATACGTTTTATCTAAACACTTACATCACGTGTAAATAAACAGACCCTGGATCCCACTCACGCCGTGTGTGTGCTGCACGATGTTTAAATAATAACCGGCGTGTGTGTGTGTGTGTGTGTGTGTGTGCTGCACGATGTTTAAATAATAACCGGCGTGTGTGTGTAGAAGTCAAACGGATTCTGTTTACTCTCCTTATTGTCGTGTTTACATGTTGCATATATTGGTATATTTATTTATCTATTTATTTATTTATTTTGTTTGTACCCCGACTCTGGGTTGCTCTTTTACCGAGTAGGTTTGAAGGGTCTCTCTCGAACCCGGGGCGCTACGGAGGATCTTGTCTATCTACAGGACCGCGGACCCCGCCCCACCCCATATAAACCACTAAGCCACGGTGACGTTGCATATTAGAGATTCACACCGATTCATGTTTGCAGTACAAAACGTTCCCTTCTGTTAATAAAGTAACTCAAGCACACATTACTTGAGTTACTGTTTACTTTTAGGACTTCTTATTTATACTTGAGTAGAATATCGAGGTGCACACTGACCAGGTGGACGTAAGGGACGAAGTACCCGTAGAGGGCGGCGGGGATCCCGAAGGCCCAGATGCGGTAACTCAGGCTCCTCCAGATCTGGACGTTGCAGATCCTCTTCAGCGAGGCGCTCTTGGACTCCGACTTCTGCGGAGGGAATCGAGGCCTGTAGGTGAAGCCGGCCAGGACCAGCACCACCATGAGGACGCAGAGGGCGCGCAGGGTGCTGTGCAGGCCGAATCGGTCCAGCAGGTAGGACAGCAGGGGAGGGAGTGACACGGTGAACACGCTGCTGCCCGCCGTCACCACGCCGTTCACCAGACCCAGACGCTTCTGTAAATTCAATGGGCCACCAGCAACAATCAGTGCACAGACCGGTCGACATCACACACAATAAATACGCATGGAACGATTCACCAGGAATCGATTCGATCGGTTCACCATTTCAAATGTTACAAAATGTAAAGAGAATTTAACTGTTCCAAAATCTGCCAAATCAGGCTTCAGTCAAACTGAGTTTCCTCAGAATGAAACGATTTCAATAAATAAACGACCATCATGAATGTTACAATAATATGATTTAAGCTCAATAAACTTCCATCGTCACCTGGCTTCAGTTTCATTCTGATTAAAACACGCCGGAGCAGACTCGTACCGTGGACCCAGCGTCGGGGATCGCTTCGGCATCGTGGGTATTGTGTGTATCGCTACGTCCATAACACTCACCTTGAAGTACTGGCCGAGGATCACGAGGCTGGGCTGGTATGCAAACGAGCATCCGCACGCGAACACCACGCCGTAAGTGAAGTACAGCGCCCCCAGAGACCTGCACACAGACGAGAGTCCGGCATCGCCGCCGTCCAATCAGAACGCAGGTGGTACATTTTCAAGAAGTTGACAGAGAGTGAAGGAGGAGGTGGAGGAGGAGAAGCTGGAGGAGGAGGAGAAGAAGGAGAAGGTGGAGAAGGAGGAGGAGGTGGAGGAGGTGAGCTTTCTTACTTGACGAATGAGCTTCCCAAGAGGCCGACCAGGCCGACGGCCGCCCCGCTCACCGCCGTGATCCTGCAGCCGAACAGATCAGTGAAGACGCTGACGATCGGCGAGCAGAAAAAGATCATTCCCATCGACAGAGAGCCCACCCATGCTGGGAGAGAGAGAGAGAGGGGGGGGGGGGGGGGGAGAAAGAAAAGATATAAGTGATGACATTAACAATGGTTCCTGTTGCCCGGTCAGGATCATGGTGGCCCAATGTACTGTAAGATTGGGGGTTCAACTCACGACTCTGCTCTGTTCTGCTAAACTGTCGGGCCTACGAGCAAGGCCCTTAACCCTGCACACTCCAGGGGGCGCTGTAAGGATGGCCGACCCGGTAATAGTGCTCTGACCCCGACTTCCGTACATGCTGGGATTCTTAAAGGAAGGATTTCTGTACGTCTGTACTATTTAATTCTATAGTGAATCTGAATTCAGAGCTGACACACACACACTCACACACACACACATCCACACACACTGACACTAGCCTGGCTAGTCCTGGGACATGTGAGAGGAAACCTGAGCTCTCAAAGGAAGCCCATGTGGACACTGGACCCTCGGTCACCTGACTATAGAAACTAAATCCTGAATTCGTATTAACTATACTGTACATTATTAATGATTTATTACGTTCAAAGTTCCCAGGTTTTTACCCATAACACCAGAAATTATTTCCTGATCCTTCAGGGTGTGAATACTTCCGGAGCTAAGCGTAAAAGTGAGCTTTAACAGCAGGACCCTGAAGGTTTAGGGTTTTAGATTTTTAGGGATGTGACCTCTTCCCCTCTCTCGCCTGGACTTTTCAGCTTCAGGCTTTGATCTGGAAACATTAATGATACCGAAAGTGATTTTTGGTTCCTCGGGTAACCAACAGTAATGAGGCTTCCTGGAGGTTTCTGAGGTCGGTTGTGGTGCCCTGATGATCTGACGGCGTGTTGGTTCCACTGGGATTCATTCTGCTCATATTCATACGAATAGTTTCAGAATAGAAATGGAATTCTTTAGCATGGGGGGGAGGGGGAGGTGGAGAGAGGGGGGGGGGGTGTATTTATATACCGAAGATTTGGGGAAGACGTATTAGAAAGAAGAAGTGAGAAAGTCTTACATCACAGAAGAGAAGAAAACCACAACCACAACCTCAACCTCGTTCTTCAGAATTCAATCCGAATGAAACTGAATGTTTATGTTTCCTCGGTTACCAAACAAGTTGTGTAGTTCTTGTGTTAGGTGACGGTTTAAGGAGTTGTGTTGCTCTCAGGCTGGTAGAAGGTGTAAGGAGTTGTGCCGTTCTTTGACAGCTGACACCGCACCACTTCCTGTGAGACTTTCCTTTTCCTGTTACCGTCGAGGAAGTCCAAACGGCTCATCTCTCCAGACACCAAAATAAATATTTGGATTAATTTACAGGAAACATGCTGATGAATCGAATAAAACGGTGGACGATTCGGTAACACAAAGAAACGCAAAATTGTTGCACAATATGTCCCCTCGAAAAAAAGGAGGAAAAAAAAAAGACAACGTGGTGTTTGACGCTCCTGTCGAGAGTAAACACCGGACCGGTGTATCAGTTTCTCATCTGTAAACAGAATGATGGATGGGACGCGGCGCAGTGTGTTCGTCGACGATCACACAAGCGGGCCAACGCACGTACCTCCTCTCCTCACCGGCCTCTGATTGGCCGCCTGCAATGACCTCATAAACCACGTGCCGCCATCGACACTGTTTGTTCCCACAGATCATGGGGTGATTCTGGTAACCGAGCACATGCTTTTATCTCCGGTAGCTTTTCGGCCTTCACCTGAGCCCCCGGGGCCGTTCGAGATCAAACACAACGTTAATGGTTAACGGTTACCGGGCCGAAAACCAGCAGGGACGGGGGAGGGTCGTCGTGGTTTCACATTTAAAGGTTCACCTCAGAGGATTATTAGTAAATAACGTTTGGATTTGAAGTGAAAGGGAAACATCCAAGAGTCACATGAGGGAAACGTTTCATCCGGGAACGAGGAAACGAACACGAGGAGATTGTGAAAACAAGCATGGTGGCATTGTTACTAGTACAGTGTCGCCCCCCGGGGGCATTGCTAAACATACACACACACACACACACACGCATGTATATACAAACAACTCTGACTTTCTCCTCATCCCTGCTTTACATCTATTTTCATTTATTCGATTTATTCTCAGATTACTCAAATCTATCGGGACTCCCGTCCAATCGGCTTTCTCCTCACCATCCAAATGTGTAAATGTGCACCGTCCATCATGGCTCATCAGTGTGTGACCTTCCAGAATCTACTCACATCCTTCCCACTGAGCCCGATCTCATCCTGTCCATGCACCAAAACCATCCTGGTACCTCAAATCCATCCAATATTCTTCTGTAAAACTTCTGCTAACGTCTATGTCTTCCGTTTCCGAAATGTTTAAAAGTTTTAAATGTCTTTACCTTATATTTAAGAACTTTTTTAACTCAGTACATCCTTATTCCATCCTTACTAGTCCTCCTAAAACCCCCTAAAAAAAGTTTCCCCTTGCCTTCCATCTTTCTCTCTCTCTACTCCACCCATGTGTGTACTGTAGATCATTCTTAATACCCCCCCCCACCCTTTTTTTCTTGCAAACCAGTTGTGTGCATGCCGTTTCCAACATCCGCCCCCAACGCGCCACCCCCCTCCCCGTAACCTGATCCTATTTTTTTCTATTACCCCTTCTGTTCCCCAAATCTAACCCTTCCTGTACTCTCCAGGAACAAATCCCGTTCCCCATATCCACCTCTCCACTTCATCCAGTCAAAATCTGGCAAAAGCTTCTAGGGCTCCGGTTTCGGAAAAGATGCCCTCACCCTCTTTACCTTCCAGTTCTAAAATGTCCCAAGTGTCCTCCTGCTCAGCAAAAAAAACCTCCACTGGCATTTTTATTCTTCCATGATTTGATCCCAAAACAAGCTTCACTTCTTTAATTGTGCCACTTCACATCTCCGTTCCGCCACCGGCTGCTCGGCAATTATCTCTCACAGATCTCACGACAAATTGTCTTGTCGGACAGTTTCAAAAGAAGTCCTCACACCCCATTATCCCGCCCCCACGGTGAGGGATTAGCCCCAAGCCTTTCAACCCAAATAAAAGCTTGTTGCTGCTCAGTTTAACTGGACTAACACATCAGTGTAAGCGGGATTACTGACACACATCAGCAGTGTGTCTGTGTGTGTGTGTGTGTGTGTGTGTGTGTGTGTGTGTGTGTGTGTGTGTGTGTGTGTGTGTGTGTGTGT
>JAOTRQ010091946.1:0-10750 GCA_028565875.1 Hoplisoma paleatum
CACTCCTTGTTAGCCCCTGGCCCTGAGGAATGTATTGGTTTAATTTTCTCCCCTATAATTGATCAATATTTCCAACATACCACAACTAACATATTAGAAAAACACTGTTTAATTGAATCCAATGATTGCAAGATATAATAATTCTTTAGCATGCATGTATTTCTAAACAAGTTTTAGATTTTTATTTAGCATTAAATGTTATTATAATTTATATTATTTTAGACATGGCCCTGTTTGAGGAGGTGGCCCAGAAGTCTGCACTCCATCCAAAGCCAAAGGCACTGACTTTGCAGTATGGTACAGCTGGATTTCGCACCACTGCAAAGTCTTTGGACCATGTCATGTTTCGCATGGGTCTGCTGGCCACACTGAGGTCCAAGCAAACGAAGTCTGCTATTGGAGTGATGGTCACTGCAAGTCACAATCCAGAGGTATTCATATATTTATTTTAGTTATATAAATAATAACATTTTTATATTCACTGCTGATAATTGAGGTCTCCTGATGAGCACAGAATAACTAGTGTGCATTGGTGAAAGCCATAGTGCTGGATTGCTGCCCGGTCCAAGGGAATTTCTTACCTATTTTCTAATGTAAATTTGTCATGTATTTAAAATAAAATAAAATGTATAATATGCTTATAAGCACTGACATTCTGAGCTGACTTCAAGTTGTTTTCTCTACTTGTCTTTTCATGAATTGCTCTCAGGAAGACAATGGTGTAAAGCTGATCGACCCGATGGGAGAAATGGTAACCCCAGCTTGGGAGGAGTATGCCACTCAACTTGCCAATGCAGAACAGGAATCTCTTTGTACTACACTAAAAGACATAATTGAAAAAGAAGCCATCAACATGCTTGAAAAAGCTACTGTGTTTATCGGAAGAGATACAAGGTAGCTTAAATGTTGTTGCTTACTGAGGTTTTTTTGCATATTAAACCAAGGTTAATAGCTAATTAGTCCCCAACTTGTCACTCAGGCCAAGCAGTAAAAGTCTGTCAATGGCAGTTATGGATGGAGTTTCATGTTTGGAGGGCAACAGTTTAGGTGTGTTTGTGACCGTCTCATAACACAACTTGGCTTTTTCTTTATGTAATACATTTTAATATCACATTAATTTTGGTGACATTGTTTTAACTAATTTCATATAATATGTATGTGAGCATGTGTTTTTTTTTTTCAGAATATGGACTGGTAACCACACCTCAGCTGCATTTTATGGTTCTTTGTTGCAACACACATGGCAGCTATGGTACTGCCACAACACAAGGCTATTATGAGAAACTCTCACAGGCTTTCATCGAACTCACTAAACATGTAAGTCACACTATGAAAATATGAATAAGGAAGACGGTATGTGTTGTGTATTCATTATCCATTTATTTCTACATTTTAAACCTGCATTACATAAAGGTGATCTAGGGGTGCTTTAGTGTTGGTATGGAGGTATAAATAAATGTAATTTAATATTTTTTTTGTTTAAAATCATCATTCTTTTTCATTGTAAATGTGATATATGCTGCAAGGTATTAAACATCTCTTGCTGGTGAAGAACCTTAAACTTCATCTGAAATTAGAACTCATTAGACATTAAACATTCCTGAAATTAAAATTGATTAGAAGGAAAGCTTATGAAACACATTGAAACACAGCTAAACATGCTTTTATTTTCAACTTTTGCTATGCAAAAGATTTTTTATAGATATAATTTAATTGACCAACAAAAGCACTAGAAATAATTTGTACTTTAGTTTTAAAACATTCAAAACAAATAATTAAGAAAACCTAACCAAACATATTCTATTTATTGCATTTACAAATCTAGAAATTGTGTTTGTAAATAATGTTGCGAGGATACAAAATAAAGAACGCAACTGATTTTTGTGGATTGTGAAACTTGAATATATGTGTGAGACGTGCTTCATCCTGTATGTATTTCAGGCTCAGAATCACTCTGATATTAAAAAGACCCTGATGGTGGACGGAGCTAATGGCATTGGAGCAATTAAGTTGAAAGAAATGGAGCCCTTCCTCCAGTCTGAGCTGCAGGTAAAAATCTATAATGATGGCAGCACTGGAAAACTTAACCATCTGTGTGGAGCAGACTACGTGAAAGTACAGCAGGAACCCCCTCAAGGTGCTAACATTTTTTGTACAATTCTACAGTGGCACACTATCTATTAGTTGAGCCACATTTATTGTTTACTTTGTGGGTACACATTATAACTCTCGTTCTTGAACCAGTTGGGTTAGGGTGCCTTTGTGCTTTGTAGAACATTGTAGAAAAGAATGTGTCCACCAGTTTCTGTGAACCAGCTATCAAGTTGTCATCAATGGTGGTCATTAAATAATGACAGTAGAAAGTACCAACATGATGGTGGATGTGTGGATAACCAAGAGCATTTGTGCTGTTGTTAAAAGCAGTGTTTAGTTTTTAGTTTTGCACTTCAACTGCAATTCGCAGAGCAACAAAATGATTCGCTCGCTGTGAGCAATTAAACTTCACAAAAATTCTATTCCTCCCCATGTCTCCCTGGATTTCCTCCATGGGCTCCCGACAGTCCAAAATTATGCAGTCAGGTTAATTGGAGGCACTAATCTATTCAATATTCTTCTAGACATGAGGATACATAAACCAGTGCGCCATAGTGTGATCGAATTGTTTTCATACCATCTTCATAATTCATATAAAGTAATAATACTACTTTTTAGGTATGACTGTAGGGCCAGGTGAATGCTGCTGCTCCTTTGATGGTGATGCAGACCGAGTTGTTTACTATTACAGTGACTCAGCTGGATGTTTTCATCTGTTGGATGGAGATAAAATAGCAACTCTCATTAGCACATACTTGAAGGATCTGCTAACACAGGTAAACAATTGTACTGCTGCTGCTTTTGATTTGGTTGGTCTGATTAGGTTGGATTTGCTGGAGCACCTGCTACGACCTTATTGACATGAAACTGATGTTTTCAATATTTTATTTGGTCTAAAAATATGGATTTTATGCTTACTGATGACATTCTGTAAACGTACAAAGGGATTTTTTTAGTCTATACTTTAGGAAAATTGACTGTCAATAGGTAACATTGCCATAAGACTTTACTGGAGACACTAGGTTGGTGATTTTAAAATTAGTAGATAATTTCTGTGTGGCGCTTTGTTTATTTGGATTTTAATCTCATGTTTTAGCCAATAACTTTGCAGACTTAACTCCTGATCAATAAGTGTAAAAAGGGTGAAAATCCCCCCACACACAGACTATTGTCAAGCAAGCAGGTAAATCCGTGGTGGTGTCCAGATTCTTTATGCTGTGAAGGCTTGTTTTGTCATTGTACCAGAATTGCTTGTTAAATGTCAACATGTAAGGTACTTTGATTAGGACAAGCACATGGCGATTTGTAATGAGAACATGTTTTGACTTTTGATGAACATTTCTTGTTGTACATTTTATTTCATTATATATCCATTATCGTAATACTCTTCAGATACATTTTTAACACTTTTCATCATACCTTTGCCACGGTTATAATCCCATCCCCTTAACTAAGAAGATATTATTTGGTTTGTGGATCATTCCTTGTGCATTTATATTGTAATTGTATGGGAGACATGGTAGTGTGTGTTGTTCTAGTATCAGGTTAGGTTGGTATGTGTGTTATTTATGTGGTGTGCTTTTTTGCTCCATGTATGTTGTGCAGGCAGGACTAAATCTGCAAGTTGCTGTTGTTCAAACAGCATATGCCAATGGAAGCTCGACACAATATCTTGAAAACATCATGAAGGTATTTTGAAATAATCCATAACAATCTCTAGCAGTTCTTCATGGTTATTTAGTCTTTTAAAGTATTAACATTGACTTATTTTTCATCATATTTACTCTGTTAAAATTAAATTGGTATTTGCTATGAAACTAAATGTATAAAAAAATAACTCCTGCACATCCACTCCTAGGTTACAGTATGCTGTACGAAGACAGGAGTAAAGCATCTTCACCATGCAGCCCAAAAGTTTGACATTGGAGTTTATTTTGAAGCCAATGGCCATGGAACAGTAAGGACGGTGATAATAATTACAATAATGATGCACTGTTGTAGCAGTTTGCGCTTTAAAATAGTTTTTTGGTTTATTCGAGGTTCTTTTTGGTAAACATGCAGAGGAGCAGATCCAGCAGCTAGCCAAAGATCAGAATGCTAACAGCGAGAGGAAACTTGCTGCAAAGCTTCTGGAAGGGACTATCAACCTCATCAATCAGGTACAAATGGCAGCGTTGTCATTTTAGTTTCAGATAAAAAATATACTGCTCATTTGAAAATACATATGAAATACAAGATTAAATGTATATAGACAATTCAGTTCAATCCTCAAATCACTTGCCAGTCATTTTACCTTTCTGCTGAACAATAGACGTTTTTCTGAAAATGCTCTTGCTAAGGCAATTGATGTTAATGCAAGTTTAAATAGATGTTCTTGTATGTACTGTGCTATGCAAACATGTAATTTAGTCTTAATTGTTAATTATGATTTTCCTATTCATATAAATTATTTACACTGATGTATTTTAAATCTCTAAATAAAATGATAAAATACACTTTTTTGACAGATCATTTTTAAAAAACAAAGATATCTAAGGGTCATAAGTCATTTGTCATTTCTAACTACCAGTTACTCTATAAACCATATAACCCTGCTTACTCTATGCTATGGGGGAATCGGAAGAGTAGCACTATCACAACAAGCAATTTCCTGATTGATGTAATAATTAAATAAAATTAATTATTTGGAAATTGTTGATGTAGAATTATGATTATGGTTTTTTTACTGCACGTGATACACATTAAACTAAGGCTATTCATTAGAGGCACTCAGTAGGATGTCAATTCAAACCCCACTACATAAATTTGTTTCTGTTGGGCTCCTGAATTTTTTTTAAGTGATTTTAGTGGCTTTGGATAAAGGTCTCTGCTAAATGCTGAAAATGTAACTTTTAATGTAAAATTGTGAACTAAAAACATTGCACAAAAGTTGCATTTCATACAGAGATCTGTTCATCTGGTGCTAAGTGACTACCAAAACATTTTTTCCAGGATTTAAAGCACATACTGCTAATTTAAAACACTTTTCTTTCTGCACTGTAGGCTACAGGCGATGCAATTTCTGATATGCTGCTAATTGAAGCTATTCTGGCTATCAGAGCGATGACTGTTCAGGAATGGGATGCTGTCTATACTGACCTGCCAAATCGACAACTCAAAGTGAAGGTCTGGTTATTTATTTGTTTATTTATGAATCTAATAAGATTTTAATGTGTGTTTTATCGTTTGTATAGAGGAGGTTTGGTTACACATGATTCACTAGTTCAAGTTTTAAATTCAAACAAATGTATTTTTAGGTTGTGGGAAGAAACCATTTTGGAGACAAACAAAGGAATTGTGTGCTACCCGTTGAATCACTGCCTTGTTTGGCTGTTAATAGTAACTGTATGTGTTTTTGTGTTGTAAAATATAAATTAAAATTATTTGTTTATTGTATGATGTCTAGTAAAATTCTCACTAAGCCTGAATTTGGAAGCTTTTATCTTTATGTAAGTATAACAGAATTTGATCACAAGATTGAGGTTGTGCTTAATGTCCTCAAACCAATTGGATGTGGTAAACAGACTGTATGTGGTAGATGGATTTTATGTGATACACGGCGGTAATCTGTCAAAATGTTTTAGTACGGCTTGGTTAAGCTATGTAACTACACACACCATATAGAAATGCCTTTGTATTGTCTACGTATACTGTGTATACCAGTGTTTTTTTTGGTCACTGTCTGTGAATTATATGTTATATGTTTAATATATGTATATTGCTTAGTGAGACACAAACTGCCGGAAACAAATTCCTTGTGTGTGTAAACATACTTGGCCAATAAACCTGATTCTGATTCTGATTCTGAAACTTGATGGATTGTTATGGCTACTGTATTCAGAAGTCTTGCTATTTTATGTCACACTGCTACTTATTAAATTCCTGACTCAGTTTCTCACCATCTCACTAAGGAGCTTACTCTACCATAGGACCACAACGTCCAGAATGCATATCATCTGGTCACCAATCATGTCTCAAACTAACGCCTGTATTTAAACACTTTCATTGTTTGTTTTGTCGTTGTTGTTTTTTCAGCAACTTATCGAGTTCTAGATCTTGTAGTACAGTTTTTTTTATCATGCCAGCTTGCTTAGTTTACTGTGTGGGTATTCTGTGCTTGGGTTCCTGGTTAACATACTGGTAACTCTTTTGCCCTTTATAATTAAGATGCTTTTCATTTTTATCTGAAGTCTGAAGCGTTACAATGTGTGACAACGGAATAATATGTGTGTATGAAAATATATTGTTTATAACGCGTTTATTAATATTGCGCCTTAATATTGCGCCTTAATATCTGGTGCGACTAATGGTTTGTAAAATACGGTAATTTCTATTCACCTTCCGCAACCATGCAGCTATATTTATTGTCTGATTAAAAACAATCCATATGGGTGTGCTCATGGTGACCATTTAAAAAACATGGCAGTTAAAGAAGTAATTTTGCTTTTGGTGTGTTTATTATGTCTCTGTTTTAGGTAGCAGATAGACGTGTAATAGAAACAACGGATGCAGAGCGTCGCACAACAAAACCAAAAGGATTACAAGATACCATTGATGCTCTGGTCAAGAAGTACAAGCAAAGCAGAGCATTCGTTAGACCCTCTGGTACTGAGGATGTTGTTAGAGTGTATGCTGAGGCTGACACACAGGTACACACACACACACACACATGTTATAGTACGATGGATTGTGCTTTCTGTTCCTGTAATCTTATTGTTCTTTATAATATTACAATATATGACAATATGATTGTGTTTCTGTATGCAGGAGAGTGTAGATAGCCTGGCACATCAAGTAAGTCTGGCTGTACATCGACTGGCTGGAGGGGTAGGAGAAGAGCCAAAGCCGTCCCAGTAATCCTTATGGCTCATTTGTTTGTATTTCTTGACATTACTTTTCTAAAAATGATTATTATATATTTTAATATAATTGTGTCACTGTCAAATAAAAAGCATTTATAATAAAGCTTCGAAGTAAACTACATTTGTGCTTTTGGGAAAAAAATATTGCACTGATATTTACTGATTATTTTTGGTTTACTCTTTATTTCAATAAAGGTCCTGATCATTATTTTACTAAATCATGGCTTTGTATTGGTTTTGATGATGTGGAGAAATTAGCTTTTGCTCTGTGTACTTAGGTTATTGTTTATTTTAGAAACTCATACACTGGCGCATCCTGTAAACCAGATGGGTTTTTTATGGTCTGTGTCTAAAGGTATCCTCCGACTCCTTAGCCTAACTGGTGCAACACCCAGACTTGTTTCTACAGATAAGGGGTAGGATCCTGTTTTCTTACATCTTCCTTGAACTGGTCCCAGCTAGTCTTGATCTCCACCATACCCTGAGGGCATATTCCTGCTTTTACAGTATTTTACTGAATATGGTCCCATTTGGGTCCTGACCACAACCTTACCCTGAGGCATTAACGACATAAGTATAAAATAACCACAGTGATCACTGAGAGTCAGACGTCTTGTCTCATCTGCAGGCCTTGTGTTTACACTTGTGTAGATTCTTTTTTTATTTCAATAAATATACTTATTGACATTATTTATCTTAACTTTGTCTTGTGTCAAATTTTTTCCACTACAACGATCATATGAATATCAATAAATGGTCTAGCCGTGTCCATGTTATCAGTGGTTTAATGGGCTTTTATTATTGTTACCACCATAACTTCTGTTCTTTCAGTATAACTTATCTAACTAGTGTAAAAAGGCTTTAGGGGTTAAATTATCCTTAAACATGACCTAAATCAGACTCTTTCAACCATAAAATTGAAGATACTAAATTATTTATAACTATGTTCGATGTGATTTGTGTGTATATAATGACTTTGTTTTAATTTGAACCTAAGTGAGAAAAATAGCACCATAATGTGCTCAAATATAACACAATGCTCACTTGCCTGCTAATTTTATTGACAAAGATGCTGAATTTTTATTCTTGTCGCTACATGTACATTGTTTGAAATATGTAGAAGTTCATAGCAATATTTTTTTCTGTTATGTTTGGAGGATTGATGGCTAAATGGGTAGTATTGTTGCTTCAGCAAGAAGAGTTTTTAGAATCATGTACTGATGAAACATACTTGTGTACCATTTCTTGTCATGATTGTAAAACAAAATAACATGTATGTGAGGTACTTTGGAATTAAACAAAGTATTGAGTGCATTGATGTTTTCAGCCTTGGTATAAAGCACCTAGATTTAACACTTGATCCTGTTCAGATAGTGGCTATATAATTACTTGATTCAAATAAATTACAACATGATTATGTAACATGGGGGCTTAGAATTACTTCTTATTTTATTGACCAGATGATGTCTTCAGTAGGAACCACACCTCAAAAAAGAATCAAATACAACCAAAGTTGCTTTGCAGTCAGGTTTATTTTGCATGGTTTAAAACAGAATCACATGACACACAAAGAATGAGTCAATCTATATACCTAAAATTCAGCGCATTAGCAAATTTAGATTATGTAGCATGGGGGCTTCACATGATGAGATAGAAAGCAAGGCCTTTTGTTTGTGGCATCACATGGATCAAGTTATCTCGACAACTTATTCTCATTTTCAATCACATACATGACTAAGAACAGAAACCACAATGTCAAATGTATTTTGTTTTTCAAATACAATTTGAAAAAAGAAATACAACTTCTTAAAGTGAACTAAATACTATAAAAGCTCCAGGGATTGTATTTACTTTTAAAGCACTGCAGTGTTATGTATACCTTTGGATAACGCAATAAATTATATCTTTTATTGGTTTCTAAGCTCAGATGGTGTTATAATTGAATGTGTGTTTAACTCTCCTCTTCATCAGCGGCTCCAGAGATGGTGATGGTGCGTTCTTGTGTGTCTCTTTGAATGACATCCTCATCTGTCTTAACTGTTCTAAAGATACAACATCAGCATCAAAATGTGCAACACATTGTTAGATTTATTATTTTAAAAACTGTATTAAAACGTTTTTAAATTACCTTTTTATCCTATAAATTAGAATACTTTTTTCACCCCTGTGATTTTACACACGTTGGAATTAGTCCTCTACATCTAACCCAATCCGCATACTAAGGAGCTGTAGTGAACACACATGCCCAGTGCAGTGGGCAGCCAAAGCCATGGGCACTTCAGTTGTGACCTGGTGACTCTTGGAATCGAACCGACAACTTTTCAATCCCAAGCCCAGTTCAATTTAGAGAATCGATCACAAATGAAGTGCCTTTAAGAAAGGTACCTAACCCCTAACTGCCTGTGTTAGGCATGTGTGCTCACTAGTGTGTGTAAACATTTGTTTCACAGCCCAGCTTGGCTTGATTGAGAGAGAATAATTCCTAAGTTTGTAAAAAGCACCATAGTAAAAACATATACTAAATCTACATCTGAATTGAATTCACCAGTTGATTTTACCTGATGAGGACTGTTTTCCTCTCTGTCAGTTCCACGGCTTGCTCCTCTGTGGTTTCTTGGCGACCGTTAGAAATAGTACCTGCACCATCAGACACCCCGGCCAAGGCTCCACTCATTCTGGCCCCTGATGTAGTGACACCGGTTAAAGCTCTGAAACCTCCAGAAGTTGTGATACCCAGTAGAGACATGCCTTGCACCATGGTTGAAAGTCGGCTGTCCTCTCCTTCTATTAGTTTTCTAGAAATATATAATAGACAATTTCTTATTGTGAAAACAATTATCCATTTGGAAATGGAGCTTCAATTGTTTCGTACATAAAGCATTTTCCTTTCAATGTAGAGAAGACCAACCATTAATCAAAAAATGTTGGAGACTGATTTATACTTTCTCAAAATATCTGAAATATTGATACTTTTGAACATAATAGTATAAGTATAATAGTCCATCCGCAAATGCTCCAGAGCCCAAAAAGCTCACCAGCACCCATATAATTTACTTTCTGAAGATTCCAGGAATTATTCGATATTTTATTAAGCAACATTTCCCATTTTTAGCAAACTAGAATTGCTTTACCAATCTTTGCTACTCAATGTTTTTGTGTATATTATATACCAAATCAGCAGAAAATCAGGACTAAGTACAAACTAGCAGAAATTAAATACCTATATGTAGTGATTTCAATCTCAAGAGCCATTTTCACATTAAGAAGGTCTTGATACTCTTTAAGTAGCAAAGCTATCTTCTCTTTTATTGTCTTCATATCCAGCTTGAGTGCTTCTATGCGATCCTGCAATATTGATTACAATAAAAGTATTGAGTTAAACCTTATAATACTGAAGAAATAATAAATAAATAATACTGTATATAATGTTAATAGTAAAAATGAAAACTAAGATATGATGTACATAATTTTATTTACAAGTATCTAGAATTTTGACAGTTTGACTTGAATTCTCTATTACTATTAATACTACAATATTAAAACTCAGTTTTAAAAGTGTTTTCTATTTACCTGTAATTCCTGCTGCACCCTTTGGTATTTTTCCTGGTTGTCACGTATCTGGGCAAGCAAAGTCTCATATCTGGTGTTCAGTGCATCTAGCTCGCGTTGCTTATTCTGAATCTACACACACACACACACACACACACACACACACACACACACACACACACACACACACACACACACACACACAC
>JAOTRQ010091964.1:0-10749 GCA_028565875.1 Hoplisoma paleatum
CGACTATTAGTCGATTAGTTGGAGTAAATGACGACCACTGGTCGACCAACAAAATCCTTGGTTGTGGACAGCCCTACCTTAAATTGAAAAATCTAATTGACTCTGAGTTGATAGTGTTGTTATTTGTGTTGTTCTATTCACCAGAGTGTTGCACTGTATGCTGATATTAATGGAAGACAGTTTCCTGTGACAAGAGGCCAAGATGTCGGGAAGTACCAGGTCTTTTTCTATTAAGATACTGTATCGCCAAAATCCAAACTGTATTACTTTTCAAATATAGGATTAGGATTTCAAACACTTTCTGTATTGAAGCTTATGTTTATATTCAATGTGTTTTTTAGGTGTCGTGGAGTCTCCCTCACAAGCAGGCCAGTTCAGGAACGTACATTGTCAAGTTTTTTGATGAGGAATCTTACAGTTCACTGCGCAAAGTAAGTTGACAATAAACTCTATAGTATATATACTATATATAAGAAATCGAAGATTTATTTACTTTTTATTTTATGAACTGACTTTATTCATAAAGACAGAAGCACAAATTTATACCTTTATAGTTTGCCAATACCTACTCCAAGTTGATCAATTGTAGACGATTGTTTGTATTTATGGAATATGATTTTGTAATTTATAATTACTATAGTCTCATTGGGTTTAGGTTGATAAACTTGAATTGTTTGACAGATTAAGAATTGCAAGTATTTAAAAATTGTGATGGACATTTAGACAATTTTTAGTTTTTTTTTTTATTAATGTTATAAATAATTTGAACTTTGTGAAGATTCTGTGTAGACACTATGTAAAAGATGTTCAATAAAAAAAAGTCAAAATCTGAAAAATAAGACAATGCATTATATGATAATATTTTGTATAGATTCCGGAATGTATAGACACATTTTAATACAGAATGTGGCAAAACATAAATACAAGGCATCGTCTATCAATTTAAACCATAGAATCTGGGCAAGATGACCGGCTGTATTGCTGACAGTTTCATTATATAGGAAAATAACTGTTTCTGGTGATTGTATCGCTTGTTGAAATTGATAAAAGTGAAATTTCTTCCAGGCTCAAAGAAACAACGAGGATGTGGAAACAATAAAGCCTCTCTTTTCCGTCAACGTGGATCACAGAGTAATAACATTAGTCTTAAATTATTTCAACAAGCTGTAATTCATTATTCTTACTAGTATCACAGAGAAAGTAACAACTAGAAACACAATATAATTCAGCACTTTCTGGAATGATATTTAATCTTTGCATTTACTGTTCTATTGTAGGGAGCCTGGAGTGGCCCTTGGGTGTCTACCGAAGTCCTCGCTGCTGTTATTGGCATCTTGATTTACTACGTTGCTTTCAATGCTAAGGGCACCATCCAGGCTTAAAGAGAAAACATTTGTACAATTATTTCTACAAATACCTCCATATTAGTAAAATGTGCCAAACAGGTCATTATTATAAAAAACTGAAATACAGTACATTTGTTTTTATTTATTTATTTATCAGATGTTGATCAACTGTAGTTAAGGTGTAGTTAGCAACTATTAGGTTAGTTGTAAAATAAATTTGTTTTATTTTAACAATAAAAAATACACTGAGAGGATCGAATAAAACCGAAAATGTTTTTATTAATAGGAAAAGATTAACCTTTCTTAATTTTTCGGTTTGATTTTGGAATTCGTGTATTAACTTTTGTGAATATTTTGTTATATTTTTGTGTGTATTATTTAACCTCGATTAAATACAGTGTTTTGTTGGATATTAAACGTTTGTTTCTAGTAAACTACTGTAGTGTGAATGCACGAGCTTTGAAGATTCTTATTTTTGGCCACTAGATGGCGACAGGCACTAAAGTATTATATATTAAAAATAGGATTTAAATAAGTAAAATAAATTACAAAATAGGATTTTTGATAACTGTTTTGTGAAATATAAATACGGATAAAAATACGACATAGATTTGGCCTGAATGTTATAGGATTTTGTAGAAACATAAATACAAGCTGTTTTTAAGATTCTAAACTAATGGTTGGTGTAATGGCAATAAATGTCAGAGTACATGCTAAATCCTGTTATATTTAACAGTAACAATATTTAATAGTGATTTTCTCTTTCACGTCTGTAGTTTCCTCTGAATGACATTTTTCATTTCCTTTAAACATTGAATAATTTTGCTACCTCTGGATGAGGGAATTCATCTGTATGTGTGTGCCGATGCACCAACCGCCACAACACTGTCTAGGATAAAAGATCAATATTACAGATGTTTTTGTGTGTGCGTTTTCACAGATATTCCAGACTCCAAGAGTTTTGTCGGCCGTGTTTGCCAAAAAGCTCAAACCGTTTCAAAGACAAAAACAGATAAGCACTAAAAACTAAGTGATAAATGATCTGATAAATTGTCTGACCTAGAAAGTCTGTCATTTATTTCTCAGACAGTAATTTCCTCTTTTCCTCGCATTAAGATTCCTTAGCAGTCTTTTCATTTTCTTTACTCAAGTGTTCTTCCAATAAATATATATATATAAAAGATATATGCTGTGTTTATTCTTACAGCTCAGAAGTGCATTCTAATGCTCTTTAATGTTTTACATTACAGCAGCACAAAAAGGCAGATGTAGATTGATTGGCTCCATTGGAAAACAGCAGAAAAAGCAAAACCTCACAACATATTAAACATATAAATACGGATCGTTTTTAGACAGGGTAAACAATAAGGTAAAGCATATTTATTGTGGGAAGGCAAGACATACTTAGCTTATTTATGTTAATTTTAACCTAACACACTGAATTCATGTGAATGACTTTACCTGTTCGTACCTGAAACATCTGGAGTCATTAAATAGAAAGGTTGTTCACATTCGACATTTAAAATGTAGTTTATTATTTAATCTATTTATTCAAAAAGACATTTTAGTCATCTTTTCCAAATACGCCAACCTCCCATTGACTCTGTGCAGTTGCAGGTGTGTTATAAAACACGGGCTTATGTTCACTGTTTCTGCCTGTATAGCATAATCCACACATCATTTTTCATTCCAGAAGCTTCCGGTATGTGTCCGGTTATTTGACCAAATATAAAAGATGATCTTCCAGTGACGAATCTTTTCAAGTTTTCTGCCATTGCTTTGAACTAATACACAGTCCGGTCAAAAGCTGGCATCTTGGTGGCTCAGTATGGGTAATCCCTGCTGATGGTGACATGTGTGGCACTGGAATCGTCAGCCAGAGAGCCTCTGCGTAGGACTCGAGGCTGGCAGTGCAGAAGAGATAGCAGTTCATTCGACACACTGCTAGAGAAGGCTGTGTAGATCCAGGGGTTCGTGCATGAATTCAGACTGGCCAGGAGCATCAGGATGGTGAAGGCTACACCTGAGAAAGGGACATTGTTAGATATGATATTCTGGTATTAGCAAGTAATACTTAAAATTGATCAGCCATACATTTGTACAGATATAACTCTGACTTATGCATCCTCGATTTGAAATCTCATGATTGGAGTGGGCGACACGATGGGCTAAGTGAGTAGCATTGTCACCTCACAGCAAAAAAAGGTCCCAGTCCTTCTTTGCTCTGTGTGGGTTTATTCTGGCTGCTCTGGTTTCCTCCCACAACCCACAAACATGCAAGTCAGGTGAATAGCAGATTGCCTTCGTTAAATACTGCCTATGTACTAATGAATAACCATTTCCTATTATAAATGTAATCAATGTATAGAACATGACAAATGAACACGTATTGTGAGTTTCTTACCTTGGACCGGTGAGTTTGGGTCCCAAGCTGCCCAGAGCTGCACTGTAAAGAACGGTGACCAGCACATAGTATAAACCAGAACTATAACCAGGGTCATCTTTATTGTTTTGGACATCGCTCGGGATACACCCGGTGATGATGGAGTCATTGGGGCCGAAAAGGAATTCGATGAGTAGCTGGAGACCCTCACAGAAGGTTCAAGGTTTGAGTTAAAGGTTTCAGAGTAATCCAAAGAAGTCTGATAACAGTCGCTGGCTGTATCGGCATGCTGCCCTGTGCTCAGAAGTGATGCCGAGTTGCTCTGGTTTGTGTTCGTCTGAGTGTGAGACAGGACATCAGGCGACTGGTTGGTGTATTGTTGTTCACTTGGACAGTCACAGCAATCTGGCTGCAGTGCATGATGGGAGTTGTGATTATTGCAGTACGACTGAGACGAGTTACTAATACTCCGTCGATGAAATTCTCGACGTGAGTCTCTCAGGTTGCTTCCTCGTCTCTTTTCTGTTTCTCTGGCTTTATCGTGGTGCTGTCTCAGGCTGGGCATGCGGAACAGGACGGCGTTTTTCTTCATGTCGGCCGGCAGGACCCGCTTCGATTTCAGATAGATGTTATCATAGATCTCCTTAAATATTCGCACCTAAAAAAAGAGACGGTCACAGCAAAGATGTCATTTATCTTGTAAAGTTGCTCATTTATTTACTTAAAACTGAATACAACTTAGAAAAAAAACATAGGGAGCTCTTTAAATGAGCAGTTACGTTATCTAGATGCCTTAATACCCCGTCTACTCATTTTAAAAGTAAATGTTATACAGTCAAATCTCGTTAATTAGACCACCGGTTAATGGGACCAGCCGCTTATTC
This sequence comes from Hoplisoma paleatum, assembly GCA_028565875.1. Lineage (NCBI taxonomy): Eukaryota > Metazoa > Chordata > Actinopteri > Siluriformes > Callichthyidae > Hoplisoma > Hoplisoma paleatum. The sequence goes on from JAOTRQ010091964.1 coordinate 4,614, forward strand.
GGACTGAATCCTACAGAAACAAATCCTATTATATACGTGAGCTGTTATTCACTTATTCGGTCCAAAATCCAGCTTCATCGGACCAAAGAACATGAGAGCATTTGTTTGTGGTGATTTTGTTCAAGTGCAGTCGGTCAAGAGAACGTGTTAAATCCTCGTACTGGCCAACCGTTTCCTCAATTTCCCTGATGGAACCACCCAAAGGGATCAATAAAGTTCTATCTATCTAACTATCTATCTAAATCCCACTGGATAAGTTTTTCAAACGTTAACTGGAATTTTGTAAAAACTTTTTTATTATTATGCTTTGCATGCTGAGTAACTAAACATTGTGTTGTAGAACGTTTCAAAAAACTTGTTTGTAAATGTATTTTTCAATGAACAAAGTTTGTAAGCAACAGTAGTTCTGGTTTGTACGTTCACTATACGTGTATATCGTACAATAGAAGTTTAATGAACATTTAATATGTTACAGAAATGATAGCTTAGTTATTAGTTATTAGGACCAAATAGTTATAAATATAGTTATTAGGACCAAAACAATCACGCCACGATGTGGTCCAATTAACCGGAACTGTGCACAAGTGTACAAGTGTTACTGCCATCAATGGAACCAAAACATGGCATTCGAATTAACTAAAAGCATACATACAAAGCAAAGCATCTTAAAGCCATGAGAAAAGTGATGTTGTTCAACTTTATTAATGGTTTTGCATTTTTAAGTACACTATGGGGGTATGTGGGATCCGATTGGATAGCACACTACTCAGTATTGATACAATATTTATAGTCAAACAGAATATATTCTTTTATTACTCAACCCATTTACCTGGCACACAGTGATGATACATGTAGGTAGTACAAAGACTGCCAGGGTCATCCATGTCACATAGGCCTTTAGACCCCATGGCTCTGTAAAGTGACCCCAGCATTCGAACTCGCCTGGATTCACTTCGGTCTGAGAGAAGATAAAAACCTAGTGGAGCACAAAAGTTTTGATATTTCAACGTTTTTCATTCCAAAGTATTTTCCAAATGTGTTCTTGCACGCTCTCTTACCTGGGGTACACTAAGAACCAGGGACAACCCCCAGGCCACAGCGATGGGTGTGTTCCAACGTGAGATTGCTCCTAGTCTGTAGGCTTGCAGAGGGCAGCATATGGCATAATGGCGGTCAACCGTCATGGCCACGATCATGTAGGAGGACGCGAACATACCCACGACTTGCATGTATTTGACTGTGCGGCACAGAGCGTCCGGCCCCTGGAACTTCTCTGTGATGTCCCACACTAGCTGGGGCAGAACCTGGAGCAGTTAAAGATGTACATACCAACAACACTGGTTAAAGTTTGAAATAATCATACAATATAACATGATGATTGTTGATCAGATGTGCTGTTTATCTATTACCAAAAAAATTGAATGTGGTCTTATTTATTTATGGTTTTTTTAAAGCTCCAAATTCAAACAAACAACAACCAAAGCTTTGCCCACCTGAAAAAAGGCCACCACTAAGTCAGCCACACACAGGTTCACCATAAAGAAGTGCATGGGTGCATGGTGCTTACGCCTACGCAGCAGGACCCACAGCACAAAGCTGTTACCCAGCGTGGTGAGCGCCAAGACCAGACTCAGGATGCCGATCTCTGCCCGTGCCAGGGCCATATCCCTCACCCTTGCGGTCGGTGATCCATTATTAGTTCCTGCTGAACTGTTCTGCAGCAGCAAGAAATACGATCCTCCTCCATATGAGTTGTTCAGGCCAATGTTCTCGCGGTACGCTGCAGAGCTGATGTTCCATGTGGGCATTATGTGATCAGGTCCATGCCAACTTGGCTCCCCTGAGTCAGTCTCCATGCCTGTGGGAGCAAAGTGAATTTCACATGGGAACATTTTAAAGGAACAATCTGCTAATATGGTGTGGCCCCATACAGAGAGATAAAGAGAGTGAAATAGTCTGAGGGCATTTGAGAAGCTGTTGTTTTGGTTTTTGTTAACCCTTTCGGATAAATGATGATAGATGGCATGGGTAGTTGATAGGCAGCTTAGTTATGTTTGTAAAGAGACGTTGAATGAGAGGTGAATCGAGGTGATGTTATTATTACTATTATTATAGATGACTTTAAATGCAGCCGTTTAGTCCACTACTGTTGAGATTTGGGGTTCGAATCATTAGTAGGGAATTTGTTTACTACATGATCGGCTTTGTCAAGGTTTACTGGAACAGTGCATAAATATTGCAAATAAATTATAAATAGCCAAATTATAAATCAACTCATTTCTGTTCCCCTTTTCGTGGGCCTGTTTCTCACAACAGCACAATCTGTGGAAGTAAATTAATACACCGATCACAAAACACTGACGGTCATTTTAATTAAAACAATACCATTATTTACTCCACATCCTTCGTGAGTAACTAATGGAGTTGCAAATGCTGACAAAACACCATGAAATGTTTCTAAAAAGTGAAACTCTCTACAGAAAGAACTACCAGTTTCAGTCAGACATTAATACATTTATGTTTTGTCATTTGCAATGATTTATTGTATTTACGTATATTTGAGGCATTTCTTTATAGTAGTAAAAATTAATACATTCATAAGGATAAAATGATTTTCTTTTTATTCACTAGTAGCTGTACACTGCTATGATGGCTTACAAGGTAACCATAAAAAAGAAATAGAATAAAGTTAAAATAATGTCCACAATGAAGTTTGTGGCCATAGCAAGCTGTACATGTTAAAATAAAGGTCGTTCATGATTTGTTATTTGTTTGTATAGGTTCCACAAATCTATAATGTACCTGAATATGGCATCTAACATTAGTAAAGCCAATTTACTAAAATATAAGTATGTAAAACATTTTAGAATTTTGAGGTCAGACTACTTAACATTCTTAAATAAATCAGTTTTAATAACTGAAAAAAATGCGAACAACTAAAAGTGACTTTATTATTCAACCACTTTCAACACTATTATTAACAGTTTATATACAAAATATCTACCAGCACCTTTTCTAATGTTACCAGAGGGAATAAAAATAATAAGTCACACATCATAACTTTTATTAGGTGTTTTATTTTTAATTCAACGACCCTAAAACTTTCAATACAAACTGGATAATCTACAAGTTTAGTTTATGACATCTTTTATAGTACCGGTATCTTTTTTATTTATTGTACTTGGCTGTTTTTGACATTTTTGCATATAAATCTGTTGTAATATGTGTATCAGGATACTACGGTTACACGACCTGCTTAAAATCTCTCCATAGCATAGCCGTGGAATTAAATCAGTGGACTGACCTGATCACTGTATAATGCAACACTGTTGATTTGCCGTGTTGCGTGGCAACATAATTTTATTTTAAATCACAGCCACCTGACTCCATGCACTAGATCTACCTGAAGCGATGTAAAATATGACTTTTTATGAAAAAACAAACAATGCTATACATAGTTAATATAGAAAACACAAGTCTACAATTGCTGTGCAACATCATGAAATTAAGCTTTACCACCATGTAGTAAATGTGACTATAGAAAGTAAAATAAATATGTATATAACTCCATCATTTATCTACTTCTCAGTCAAGGAAAGCATTTAGATGTTCAATGTTTCTTCCAAATTTTGGATCGTTCCAAAATACTTGTGGAACCGTCAATCTTTTAACACTCTATTAACAAGATACTGTAAATATGAAGTCATGTAATCTCCTTTATTGTTGCCCATTGTGTTGCTGTGTAATCTTTCCCCAGTGCGCTATTATATATAATAGGAACTGTACTGAGTACTTTGTTTTTGTAAAACAACATCTCATTGTGGATTAAACACAAGTTCCTCTGAAACCTGTCTGCATTAGGTTATGGTTCACATGAAATGATCATGCATGAGTAGAGCATGAATCATCTAAACACACATCCAGTATACAGTATATTTAAAGTAGCTGATCTGTCCAGGCTGGACACTGAATGATTAAAACTGTGCTCAGTTTGTGTGTGGAATAATTTTACTTTGTTCTTTTTGTCACAACTTGCCTATTATGTGTATGATTGACTAAGGTCAGTTTGTCGAATAAGATCATGAGGTTCAGGTCATAACCAGAGATCGTTGCGTAAAGATGTCATTTAATACAATAGAAGAAAATGAAGCCAGTGGTCTAAAGAACAAAGGGAGTATAGATAAGAAGCCAAGCAACTCAAAAATTTTAAGGTCAAGAAATGTTAAGGTTGCTTTTTAAATGTAATTCAAGTTCCAGTAGAAATCAGATTAGTATTGAATCTAATGAGAGTAAAATAAAAAGCCTGATGATTAATGTCAGTTTTGAATCGCTCTGAGTTATACAACTGCTTCTGCTCAGTGTTGGTCGTAACCTCAGAGTTTCGAGTTACGCATGATGGAATAAGAACATTTTATTTTTACTGCTCCCCAGTCGCTTTTTCATTCTCATTATGTCAGTCAGCAGCTCTAAGGCCATTTGTAGATGTTTTCACTTAACATGGTTAAGCACAGACTGACATTTTCATCAGATAACGAGTTTATTGATGGTTTAGTGCAGAAAAAGCTACACAACGATATTACTTTGCGGTTTCACTGTATTGGTTTTATTTTGTGCAGCTGATAAACAGATATGGCGGCTTCGTAGATTCAATTCAAATATTCTTGGATCCTGGCAAGTTGGGTTTACTATTTACTATCATAATTGGCATAGATCACACATTCAGATCACATACCGATCACTCACATTTAAGATTACTAAGATATACCAGCCGGATCATACAGAACATCTATATACGGTCATATATCTTATAAATAGTGCTTTTAATTCCACCAAGTCAACTAAACTACTGGATCAATTTATTACTACAAGAACCCTGCTCATGAAACCCCTTTGTCACCTTACCTCATAGTTAACTGCATACATTAGGGTTTAAAAGTGTAAGTTTCCAGTAGCTATAAGATATATAAGAGGTGAATATGGTTAAACTGGACTGAATAGACTTTTATATTTCTTTCTATTGTTTGGGTTCAGCTTGAATATCATACCTGTCATGAAAATCCACTCCTTGTCCAAAGGTCATGCCCATAGCAATACTATGTTTCTATTTTATTTAATAATAATGAAATGGATCTCTGGTTTAGCACAGAACAGCACATTGTAGACTAGTGTCATGAACACGACACACAATGCAAAGACTTGGAACTAAATCGCTTACTAACAACAAAGCTTTCAGTGATTTATGAATGTGAATCAGTGTTACATGACTTTTTATGCTAGGTAAGCTGGTAAATCTCAGTATGATTCCTAACTTGATGAAGATTCTCACGAAATGTCATTTCTTTGGTCTATCAGTTCTCCATTAATCGATAAATAAAAATAAATAAATAGTGTTGCCGCCTAATCAACTTGTATGGAAATTCTTACTAAGCTTAAACGAAATGCAACTAACAGACAGGAATTTTTGAAAATTATATTACCACGATGCAACCTGCAAAACAAGCTTAACAACCATGTTCATTTTAACCTGTTAGCAAGGTCAGTTTTCTCTGATCCCCAGGCTTTTCTATATCTGGCCTTTGTCGACCTGTTTTGTCTAATAATGCTGGTAACGCATTTCTCGATTTATTCAAAGCAGTAAATGTTATTGATGTTAATGTCATGAATGAGAATTAAAGCAGCAATGTATTCTGGTCAATTATGGGAATAGCAAGGGAAGGGTGGCAGCACTTCAGTCGCCTATTTTAATGTTTTTGTGACAGGAGCAAGCGCGGAAATTATGAAGTAAACTTGGAAGATATTTTAGGAGACATGATAATAATAATAATGATAATAATAAACATGAATTAACCAAAAGTAGAAAGGCATTTTATGGTCATAAGGTTAATTTATAGAGGTCCAAAATATAGGGTTACGTTTGGTCCAGATGTAAATGTTATTTTATAGTATAACACCGATGATTCCAGCAGAAAGTACTGGACTAGAAATCAGAAGGTAGCTAGTTTAAACCTCAACACGTCTAGCTTGCTACTGCCGGACCATTGATCAAGGTCCTTAACCCTCAATTGTTGATACTGTATATAGTAATTTAATTCGAATTAAAGTATCTACAGCTAAATGTCAAAACAGAAATAGTGTC
>JAOTRQ010091975.1:0-10749 GCA_028565875.1 Hoplisoma paleatum
ACACACACACACACACACACACACACACACACACACACACACACACACACACACACACACACACACACACACAGTGTCACAATGTACCAGACATTTGTTTTACAGCTTGTACTAAAAAAAGATTTTGTTACCATAACAACCAATTACCAAAACATGCCAGTAAAAGCCAGATAGCAGTGATTTTTACACTCTTAACTGTTGGCAAATCTAGTCCTGTGGATTGGTATTCAAATACAATATTGCACACATACACTCACTTTTCTAATGCATTTAGTGTCCTTTTTTGTTAGAAATAAAAATATAAATTTCAATTTCAATTCTAGAGTAAACATCATCATCATAAACAATAGTTAACAAAAATACAAAACAGTACACAACTGTAGTTAACACACACATATAAGCTTTTTGATGCTAGTGAATGAAATGGAGTCACATTCCTATGACCACTAGCTTATATCCAGAGTAACGTGGATATACTAGATGAGCTGTCAGGGAGGTTGACACTGGTATCTGGAGCCATGCTGACTGCAGTGCGTTGGTGTCCCACATATGTTTAATTTGGGGAATTAGAGGGCTAGGGTACTACTTAGAAATCTAAATTGTGCTTTTACACCCATACATGCATATTGTCTTTCCTGGGGAGGAAGACAAATGTCCCGCACTATGTACACGCTACACTAAACAACATACAACAATTTTATTTATTGTTATTATTGTTATATTAAACTTCAATCTGTACAAAATGACATACACAAGTTTTTATATTTATTGCATAATCCATTCTGTGATTTCAACTATGAGGCTGCAGTTTGCAGAGTTCTTCTTTCTGCATCTTTGTGCTGTTTACCATTGCATAAGGTGCTAAATCAGTGTATTTGGCATCTTGCGTCAGTGCAGGTAAGGCAGACGCCTGTTATTTGAACATCTTTTCTGTAAAAGGTTAAAGTGCTGTTTGTGGGGCTGCTGTCAGACCCTTAAGCTGTACTTGCACCCAAACACTGAGTGTAAAATTAAGTTAGTGAGTCAGATGCTATTTCGGGTGCAGAGCGATTTTGACAAACAACTGCACAATGGGCGCAACTAATACAATCACAGCTAAAAGCTTTTTATTTACCCCATAAAATTTGGCTTATACCAAATGTCTTGTCGTATAGTGGTGTCAAATTTTCTTTCTACCATCAGCATCTGGCATCTTATTTTAAAATGGGTAAAAACAAGGTTTTATTGGATCACAAATGTTTTGACAGAATTGAACAGAACCATCATAAAACATCAGCTGTTTTAAACAGTTTATTTAAAAATATGAGCATTTGTGCAACATTATTCACAGCAACAGGTTCCATACAATTTTAGTGAGTAGCACGGCCACCTCAGAACAAGAAAGTACAAAGACATGAGTGATATAAATTAAAGTTAGTAAATCGAAAGTAATTTTTGGCCCTGTTTAATATAATCTGCTGAATCTTGACTTTTTATTGACTGACTGCTGTTTCTGTAATAAATATAACTGAGGTTTAATAAAGCAAGAAGTCACAGGTTTATTCCTACGTAAGGCAATCTTGGACTTTTATTGACTGTATTGAGTTTGTTCGGTCTACCCATTTCTGTCTGGTACTCCGGTTTCCTCACACAGTCCAAAAACTTTAAATCAGGTTTATGGATATACTGAAATTGTCCTGTGTGTGTGTTTTGGTCTTTTCTCCCTGCAACAGATTGAAAACCTGTTCCTGTGATTTGTGTATTCACCTATTGTGTGTCCCACCATCAACGTGACATAGCGTATTTTGAAATTCCGAAGGGCCAAGTGTAGCTGATACTGTATGAAATCCAAGCTGGTATAACACGGACCCTTTTTAGTATTGTGGGTTTTCTCCACTTTTCTCCAGCAGTACAGTGTACAATGTGTGCCATATATCTACAAGTACCTGTCACGAATCAAGTGTAAAACAGAACACGTCAATAAATAACTTGAATCTAGGTCAACACAAATGATCACACTGAGAAGCTCTTGTTAAATGCGGTTTGTTTATTGTATCTGACCTATTTTTTTCTGCTTAGGTGGTAAGTAGGCAAAAGTACACCGCCGACTTCATACAAGTGCTTTGTAATTTAGCACAGTATGAGAATAAAAACACTATTTTGAAAGCAGTATGATACTTCACAAGTACAATTACAAAACAATCAAATAAAACAACAAAGGAAAAAGTTCTGACTGAACGTTTTCAGTCATGTTTTAAAAATCATGAGTGATCCTGTTTAGTCTGCGAGCAGCGTTTTCAAAAGAATACACAACAGTGTATTAGTTGTGTCTAGCCATAACAATTATACTCTATTAGCGTGCACTAAAAAAACGACCATCAAATCAACATTTAAAGCTGACATGGAATGATTAAACAAATTATTTTTATTCTTCTGTGTTGTGACATAGACAATAAGATTTTAGTTGAATCTGTAATGCCTCAATAATGCTAGGGTGAGTCAGTGGGGGGAGTTTACAATGTGTCACTTAACTGGCAACCTTGTATGTGAGAAGTTCTTGATACTGTTTTTGCCATTCAAAAGAATGTAACGGAGAGGTAAACCAGTTATTTTGAAGTACAGGGGATGGAATGAAAGTGTGTGTGTGAGGGGGGGTTGAAATGAGATAAATGTGACATCATGTTTATCAGGTTTTCAGATTGGACCATTTTCTGGAGGAGGATTAATATGACGTTTAGAATGTAGAGCACTTTTCGTGAGTTCTTGAATGTGGATAAACTACAATAAATATCAGTTTATTGTTATTAAAGTTGTGGTCAAACACCTCATACCTGACAGTGACAACTGAAATACTGTTTTAAACACCTGTTGGGATCCATAATAAAACAGTTTGGTACATGTTAGCACAGCACAATGCACTAGCATAATGCTAAAGTTAGGGTACAGGACTAGTAATTTGAAGGTTGCTGGTTCATATGCTAGGTTGCTGTTGCTGGACCCTTGAGCAAGGCCATTAACCCTCAATTCCTCACACTGTACACTGTAGCTAATGCAAGTCGTTTTGGATAAAGGTGTCTGCTACATGTTTAAAAATGTAAATTAAATCACCAAAAGTGCATTCCAAACAACAAACTTGCGCACTTTGATCACAATGTTTCATCACGTCCGATAAACATTAAAGTGTGCACTCCGCACTACATTACAGTCCACTTACGTAAGTGCGCAGTTTGAGATGCTCCTCCAGTGATTTATGAAGTTACCTAACACTCCTAACGCAGCCACCTGCAACCATAACAAAGACGACAAATACAAATATGACCCAGATGAATACAATACAAATTATCCATTCACAGGCACCAAGGATTAATGATGGAAGTGCATCATTCATTCCATTCAATCCTACACAATTCATTCATTTTGACCCATATTTCTTTTTGTATGGTACAAAACACTCACAATTCTCTAACTGATAAAATCATTGGTCTGTAAATGATCTGTATGATCATAATTAACATATTAATTAGCAATTATTACGTAGATTGATTGCTGGAAAGTGCTTCTAAAAGCATTAGTATAATTAGAACAATGTTTGTTTAAGAGTTAAGGATTGAAAAAATATTAAGTAAAATACAACTGCCAAGATCTGCCAGCTGGCTTCCTCTGCTCCTACTAAGAAGCTCCAGTGCTTTATTATTTGACTTATCTTTCATTCATTCGACTTATTTACCATCTGCGGTCATGTCGCATAAACAGCAAAAAACAATGTGGAAAAAAGTGCGCACCTGGAAACCTTTTTCCACTATTTTGCGCAGTAGTTATATAAAAAGCCAAATCATGGAACAGTATGAAACGGCGTGACTTCGGGAGTTACATAACCGCCCGCAAACAAATGCATCCATCTAACAGCAATGCATCTGGGTCAGTATTTAAAAATTACATTTCAGACCTACTTTTTTCCCTTAGCAACAAGGGGATGACGTCAGCTGCTTTCACTTGATTTTTACTAGAAACCTTTGGATTGGAACACCTGCATCTGACTCATTTCTGACATCTAATTGGATGTGTGCTACTTTTAAAATTGACATTGCCTATAAGTGCTTTCATTTATTACAAGGTTTACACAACCAAACTGAACAACTTAAATATGGCATATTAAGCATGTCCATTATATACATGACTATATATGTACTTTATACAGATACCCCCCACACACACATGCCCCACTCTTTATTTTACTCTATTATTTTTATTTTATCTTTTATTTTAATGAAAATAAAATGAAAATACAACATGTAAGAAACTAGTTGCCTATACTGTATAGTTATCTCATACAAATAACTACAATTTTGATGTTTTTGATTGTATAAATACAATGTGCTAGATATACTCTTTCTGTTCATAAGTTTATCATAAGAATTGCTTAAACAGTTTCGTTATAATCTAGATTAATTTTGACAGTTCTGCTGCGTTAGTTTTACCACACTATACACTTTGATTAAAATGGCTGACACTTGAAGCATGCACACATTGAACACTCTTATAAAAAAGTTTTGTTTTAGAGCTTATGATAGATTTACAGAGGTAAATAAATAAAAAATTTCAATATCATGAAAATTACTATTTCTACCACTAGTTCTACGATCTACCACAGCACCTACTTTAATTTAAAAAACTATCTTTTATACTTTTGTTGTGCTAAATTAACCACAGAACACAATTTTATTAACAACAAATCTCTGCTACTGTAGTAATTTTCTGTTGTGCTAGATGTACCTTGCATAATTTTATTTAAAATAACAATGTTAGTAATGATATTTTTAAAATAGTTTTTAGTTCAGCATATTTTACAAAATGTTCTGCCCCTGAATGTTAATGAGGTTTTCTTTTTATAGGTTGTGTTTTTAAGTTGTCATAGGAACAGATTTGGTGCTCTTTCCATAATAAGCTGTCTTAAGAAAGATAAGTGAAAATCAAACAAAGACAAAGTCACTAATGAAGGAGATCTATGTGGGGAAAATCAATTGCTTCCAATTTCAAAAACCGGCATTGTGAATATTTGCAGCAAATCTGTTTTGAAAACTAGCACAAAATCTGTTGTTCTTTATTCAATGACTTGACTGGTTTTCAATCCTGCCACATTATACTTATTGTAGTTAGTTAAAGTCAGTTCTTAGTCTGACTGTGTGTGTGTTTTACCTGTTTCCAGTCGTATCCGACTCTTGGGTGCACTGTGGACTGCTACCGATCCCCAGAGTTTCTCAGCAAGTGATTTTTACAGAGTCGGTTGCCAGGTTTTTCTCATGACGGGGATCAAGTAATCTATAGGTCAAATGACCTAGTGCATGTTTTTGGACTGTGGGAGGGAAACGGGGTGAGACACAGGTAGAACATGCAAACACTGCACAGAAAACCCCTAACCCGACCCGGGGACTTCTTGCTGTGAGGCAACAGTGCTAACCACTAAGCCACCATGCCACCCTCAGTCTGACTAGGCTGCTTGCAAACGATTAATTACAGTTTAACTTGCTCTTAGTTGGGACAATTATAACCTAGACGTTAGATCGTTGGGTTTCACTTCCATATAACTATTTTAAATGACTTGGTTAAAAATATTTAAAGCCATCTGGGTGTTTTTAGGTAAATAAGAGTCATTTTATCTAGCAGTATTTTTGCCATGCGTTTCCTCCGTGAATGCTCAGTCTAATGATGAATCAGAAATGTGACTTTTTCAACAGCACAAGTTCTTAAAATATTTGTTGCGTTCTTTTGTTAGTTCCTGGATGAGTCAGTGATGTGCTCTTGTGGTAAGTCGGATGTGTCTGGAAAGATGTAAGAAGGTTTTGCCTCAAACAGTGGTAGGAATTTTAAAACCTTAGTGTGCTACCTTAGATGCTTGGGAAAAAACTGACACTATAACCAAGAAACTTGTTCATCATTCACAACTATTGATTATGGAGTTATAAAAGCTAAACTCTTTAATAAGATAGCCATGGTGACATTACTAGTTGCGCTGTTATTTCTGTCAACCAAGGTCACAATCAAATATCAAACTATAAATAATGTTTTTATTAAAAGACATTAAATCTGATGAATCTTTTGGACATGTCTTCTACACGCCTATATTGATTTTATATTTCCAGTAACACGAACAGTTAAAAGCTTAGCAGTACTTTAAAACCTCTTCCCGTTACTGTAAGTGCACTAAGGCTCATACTGAAATCTGAAAGAGCTGTATTCTAGCTGTTCTCCCGAAACTGTAAATTGCTCCTCGTGACTTCTCGTGACAAATGTGAGTCAGAGACATTACAGGTGTGAGCAGTGTATGCATCTACTGTCAGACGTTCGTATCCCATGCTGAGTTCTATTGATGTCAGTGGTCATACCCTTGACCCAATTTCCCACCTCTATTCTGTGCTTCACACACACTCACCTTCATGACTCAGATTTATTTTTTGTTTGCGTCTAAACCAGGCTTTGTATAATCTATTAACACTGTTAAAACTTCCTAACAATGTGTTAATAAAGTGTGGAATGTTTAGCTATAAGTTTGGGGCTGATAATTAGTGATAAGGGATTGTGTACGTCATCCAACCTCTGGAAATATCAATACGCTTTTTTATATTAGGATCATTCAGAAACTTTTCTATTTCTATTTTGACCAAGCAGTAGTTAAGGCACTGGACTAGAACTTGTTAGGTTGTCTGTTCTAGTCCCACGTCTGCCAGGTTACTGCTGTTTGGGCCTTTAAACAATTTATGACATTATGACATATGAATTAAACAATGTATTTGTAATGTAAGTCACTTTTAATAAAGTCATCTGCTTTTGCCACAAATGTAAATGTACAATGATCAGGCTTAACATTATGACCACCTAATAACCCATTTCTAATGTAATGTAATGTAAAAAAATTAATAACCCATTTCATCCATCCATTCATTCATTATCTAGTTTTACCAGAACTTGATCCTCTTTTGGTGGCTTAGTGGTTAGCACTTTCACCCCAAGGCAAGAAGTCCTGGGTTCAATTCCAGTCAATCTGGTATCTTTCTGTGTAAAGTTAGCATGTTCTCCCAAGCTCTGTTTCTTCCTTGAACCATTTTGAATAGATACTGACCCCTACAGAGTTCTCAAACTCTGGTTCCTACAGATAAACTTGAATGATCTCTTCTAATGACTGTATCTAGTAGTAGGTGGGATATTTTGGCTTCATTTTATCCTCAGTCATATTCACTTCACCTCGTGGTTCACCTCGTTCACTTTGTGATGATAATTTTAGTGACTTAGGAGATCCATGCATGTTATCCAAAATCTTGTTAAATCTCACTATTGCAGAGTTTTTTTTCTCCCCTGATCACTAATAGAGCAATATTTTCAATCATAATGACCGTTTCTCTTTTTATGTCCAGCAGCGTGTCCCATGAGATGATTGTTAGTACGTGGCTGGATTGCTAATCATGGCGATGTATTTGCTCAGATGCTAGGTGAGTGTGCATGCTTATATTAGCACACTCAACAGCACAGAATAGAACATGATGTGATTTAATAACATAACCTGATTGTCATCTGCATGGATACATTCCTCTTACACTCGTTATATATCAAGTGTGGTACATTTTAATTCATTAGGATTTTGTGATCTTGTTAGTTAAAAGCAGATTGTCCAGAAGGTGAAATCTTAGTTAAAACAACCATCTAACATGGGTTTGTTAATGTTTTCATAAAAAGGGCCAAATGTGTCATACTTTATTAAATCAAATGAACTAATAAACATATTCTAGAAATTATTAACCACACAATAGTTGGTGTTGATACACAAGCAGAAAATAAATTTTAATATTAGTAAAATTACTATTAAATCAGTAAAATAAAATAAAAAAAGCATCCTTGTGGTAGCAATGTTCATAATGAGCAACTGTGGCCTGCTGGTTCGAGAACTGATTGGTAGGTTGCCGGTTTGATTCTGACAGTCGATAGGTCACAACAACCCTTGATCAAGGCACCGAACCCCAAACTGCTCCCCGGGCTAGGACTAGGCCTGCCCATTGCACCGTGCATGTGTGCTGATTCCTGCCCCCTAGTGTGTGTTCACTAGTGTGTACGTGTGTTTATTCTTTAGTCTAAAGTTTAACATTGTGACTAAAGCATTCTGGGTAATGATGCAGCAGCTATTCTGAAAAAAGTCATGTTAGAACTGATCGTATAGTATTTTGTCTGCTTAGAATAATAAGATTTTATCTATCCTGTTCACCATCAGAAGCAACTACCACTGCACCGACACTTTTATAATTCATGTATCGTACTTAAATCTCTGTTATTGCACAATTCTATTTATGTTTATTTTATTAGTTATTTTAATTTTTTGGCACATTGCTGTTTAATGTTCAGCGCTATGCATATATTGCTCTGGGAGTAATAAAGTTGTGTATCTATCTGTCTGTCTGACTTTTTGTCTACCTGCAATCTGAACAGTTTCAAGATATTGAGCTTTAAAGTTTTTGCATTCTATATAGCAAAATTGCCCAGAAACAAAACACACCTCACACAATGTTGTCACAGAATCATAATATGTGAAATTATTGACAAAAATGTCAGACAGAACAATATAAATTAAGTAGCTTTTTCTTCTGTCAGTATACATAAACAGATTGTACAGTACAATGAAACGTCTCTCTTAGAATACCCCAACTTGTCTGGAAGTTGGGGGTCGATTAGAAGGTCAGCCAACGTACGGCACCCCTGGAGCAGACAGGGTTAAGGGTCTCGCTCAAGGACCCAGCAGTGGCTGTGTAACAAAACCTGGATTTAAACCCCCAATCCTTGGGTTCATACCCCAAATCTCTACCCACTACGCTACACTAATAGGATGATGTGCTCTTAAGATCTCTGACATTCCAATCCCAGCAACATAGATGTTCAAAATGTAAGACTGGATTTAAATGACAGTCTGACCCGCAATTATAATAAGCAATTTATTGATGGTGCAGAACGATACTCATGTTAATCAAGCGGAGATGCGGCAGATAGATCTCAAGTAAATTGAGGGTCATCAGAACATGGTCACTAGCAGACGGAAAGTGACCCCAGTAGGTCATCTTTCTGCATGGCAGGATGTTAGTAAACATGGTCATGGAACAAGGGAATCCCACTGTGTCCGTGTGCCACATGCTAGATCCCAAACTAAATAACAAGCCTTAATAAATGAGCATGACTATAACAGTGACCTACACATTTATTATCCATAACATGGATGTAAATATTGTTGTTGGACACTTCGTGAAATTGTGGGCAGCCAGGGCCTGATTATTAGAGAACTGGGCTTGTGTTGTAAAGGTTGCCGGTTCGATTCAGGGAGTGGACAGGTCACGAGTGAAGTACCCTTAAACAAGACAAAGAACCCCTTATTACTCCCTGGGTGCTGTAGCTAGGGCTGGCTACTCCACCGAGCATGCGTGCTCAATGCTGCCCCCTAGTGTGTGTTCAATAGCATGTGTAAATATGTGATTCACTGCACAGATCATTCCTACTTGTTTGAAAAACAGTGTTACAGTGGTGTAAAGAATATTCTAAATTCTAAAAGGGCAAACGACTGAAGTATCCCACAAATATCCCACTCTTATACTAAACAATGAAAGTTAAAGACATTTACACTTTTATATTTTTTATGTGAAAAAGACTTATTTACACAAATAGACAGGAAAGGCTTCCTACATTTTTTGATCAACCTATCACGGTGACCTGTTTGGGTCAGGATCTGTCAACATACACTACGATGTATTGGGCACCCCTGATATAGTCGATTCTGAAAGGGACTTTATTAATACAAGTATGAATTCTGCTGGATGAGGGGTAATGGGGTGAGAGTGTGAATCTGAAAGTGAAAAGATTCTTGCGGCTATTGCACATGTGACATGTGACTCCCAGTCAAGATGAACGTCTGCATCAGTGAATAGAAAGACTTTCAAAATCTCTAAAAACCTTTTAAAAATATGAAATGTTGGAAAAAAATCAACCAAACTGTAAAGAACAACCAATGGCTAGAACACTCTGTATTCAGTCTGATCTTTCATCGCACTTACATCGAAAGTATGACCTCTGACAGTAACCCATGTCCATGTCTGGCTTAAAAAAAAACCTGTGGAACGATTCTGAGCTGCCCTGCATGAATATTATTATTCATTTACATCATTTTAGAGGCCATGGCGCTCTAACAATCCATTCTGTTCTAATTACACTGTATATTTAGCTATTATTATGGACGATGGCACACTATTTCAGAATGCTCTGGTGGGACGTTGTTTGGCAGGGACAGATGTACGGAGGCAGGCATGTACACCGAGTCTTCTCCCCATGAGATGGTAGAAAGGACACAGGGCGTTCCGTGCCCGAGCCAACAGGTGAGAGGAAGAGAATCATTGAACACATGGGGGGCTGGTTGGGATTACAATGCAGAGCTTAGCTGAGAAGTATCAAAACACACACACACACACACACACACACACACACAAAGCAGCACAACAGCATGTACACTGCTGTATCCCATGATTCTTACATGCAGAAAAAGGTCAGCAGTGGAGACTCCATTTTCACTAGAATTAAATAATCATATAGTTTGGCTGGATGATTATCAGACTCAACTTCAGAATTTATTTTTGCAACCGCACACTTCATAAAAATAAATGCCCAGGTTTTGGTGTGAGTGTGAGTGTGTGTGTGTGTGTGTGTGTGTGTGTGTGTGTGTGTGTGTGTGTGTGTGTGTGTGTGTGTGTG
>JAOTRQ010092005.1:0-10749 GCA_028565875.1 Hoplisoma paleatum
TATGTTTACATTATGTCCTTATGTTTATGTTTACATTATGTTTACATTATGTCCTTATGTTTATGTTTACATTATGTCCTTATGTTTATGTTTACATTATGTTTACATTATGTCCTTATGTTTATGTTTACATTATGTTTACATTATGTCATTATGTTTATGTTTACATTTTGTCCTTATGTTTATGTTTACATTATGTTTACATTATGTCCTTATGTTTATGTTTACATTATGTTTACATTATGTCCATATGTTTATGTTTACATTATGTTGACATTATGTCATTATGTTTATGTTTACATGTTCACATTACAGTTTATCGTGGAAAGAATTGACTGATGTCACTTTTCCATAATTAATAAAATGTACAAATCAATCAATCGATAAATAAAAGCCAACCATGGGACGGTTTCTTGACGATTGTGAGCATGATCTCATTCTCGGGCGTGTCCGTATCCAGGATGTGGAGAGAGTTGTTGGTAATGACGACGCCCGAGTTCTCCTCCACGTGGATGCTGTTGACAGAGACGACCGGAACTTTGTCTTCCTTCGTGTGCTGAAAAACGAAGCACGTATAGCTGAGTACCGCACTGCCATGCTAAATGCTGAATGCTAGAGCGCTAAAGGCGGCTCGGCGACGGCGTTTACCTGAATGTCGACGGTCACGTCGAAGGCCTCCGTCTGACTGGAGCCGTCGCTGATGTACAAGCTGAAGACGTCTCGGTGGACGTTGGCTTGGTTCTGAACGTTCTGAACGTAGAAGATGTGGTTCGATGTGAGGTCCTCGACGGTGAACGAAACGTCGGGACTGATGACCTGAGCGCCCCCCATCGAGCCGACTGTGAATCAATGACAGAGATTTAAAAACCCTGCAGGGGGCGTTTGAGGGTGCAAGACAGGACCAGGGTCTAAACAAATAAACAAACGTCCTTTAGCAGGACGCGGCAGCAGCGGTGGGAACTCGACTTCCAGCCTCAGGTGAACGTTTACGATCTACTTCAGTCTGGTGTGAGTGTGTGTGTGTGTGTGTGAGTGTGTGTGAGTGAGTTTGTGCGTGTGTGTGTGTTACTCTAACCTCTCTTCTTGTTCTCGATGAAACCGTATTTCGGAGCTTTTACCAGCCACACCAGCAGGTCCTTCTTTGGCGTGTCAGGATCAGATGCGATGATGTGATTGGCTGACACTTGGACCCGCCCTCCTTCCGGAACCTTCGAGCACAACAACGTTAAACCCAGAACTTGAAAACGTTCGTCCGGTTACGCTGGGATTGAAACGAGCGCTCACACTCAGGCCGCCGCGGACGGTGACGGCTGGCGGCTGCCGCTGCACAGATGTGATGGTGATGGTGCACATCTGGTTGTCCAGGCGATGGTTCTCCGCATCATAGACGATGAAATGGAAGATGTCGGTGACGGGCTGGTTACCGGTTTCAAACGATGTGACGTAACTGGTTTAAAATAAACAAACAAACAAACGTGTCAACGATTCAGCACTGAAACTAAATACTGAAAGTTGAAACCCTAAATCCAGAAATCTTGTACCGGATTTTACTGCGGTTGATGTCATCCATGGTGAAGGACGAATACTCGGTCAGTTCCTCCTCAGAACCAGAACTAGTCCTGGTCAAGATCCCGTACATGGGAACTGAAACCAACTGCAGACGAATCTTCTCATCAGAGGAAGTCTTGTCCTACAAAATAAAAACTGCTTTATTATTACTTTATTAGTTTGTTGTTATTAGTTTATTATTATTATTACATTATTGTTATTAGTAAATTATTATTAGTGTATTATTTATAGTTTATTGTTATTAGTTTATTATTATTAGTGTATTGTTTATAGTTTATTGTTATTAGTTTTTTATTATTAATATATTAATATTAGTTTATTGTTATTAGTTTATTATTATTATTATTATATTATTATTAGTTTATTATTATTACATTATTGTTATTAGTTTTTTATTATTAATATAATATTATTAGTTTATTGTTATTAGTTTTTTATTATTAATATAATATTATTAGTTTATTGTTATTAGTTTTTTATTATTAATATATTATTATTAGTTTATTATTATTACATTATTGTTATTAATTTATTATTATTAGTTTATTATTGTTATATTATTGTTATTAGTTTATAATTATTAAATTATTATTATTGGCTAATTATTCTTATTAGTTTATTATTTTTAGTAAATTATTATTAGTGTATTATTTATAGTTTATTGTTATTAGTTTATTATTATTAATATATTATTATTAGTTTATTGTTATTAGTTTTGTATTATTAATATAATATTATTAGTTTATTGTTATTAGTTTATTATTATTAATATATTATTATTAGTTTATTGTTATTAGTTCATTATTATTACATTATTGTTATTAATTTATAATAATTTAATTATTGTTATTAAATTATTGTTATTAGCTAATTATTCTTATTAGTTTATTGTTAATCATTTATTATTAGATTATTATTATTAGATTATTATTGTTATTAGTTTATTGTTAATCGTTTATTATAAGTTTATTATAATTATTATAACTCCTAACCCTAAAAGTGAAATGTTAGTCCGGTTCTCTTTCATGAGTCCTTGTGTGTGTTTGATCTTCTCACCACGTAGGCCAGATGTGATGGTCTGATGACCGTGCTGCTCTTCTCGGCCACTTCCAGAGACAGCTGGGCGTCGGGGTGTCGCCGGGGTCCGTTCCCTCGCACCCCCAGTATGTTCACCTGGACGCTGATGGAGGTGACGGACGCGCCGTCGCTCACGGCGAAGGACATGTGATCGGCGGCAGTGCTGAGACCCGCGTGTTCGTACTGGAGCACGTTACGGGTCACGTCACTGAAGCTGAACGTGTCACCTGGGGAGGAGATTCGGACCGTCAGGGTCCCGGAACGTTCAGGAATAACGGGCACGGAGCAGGAGGGGGGGGGGCATTAGAACCTACCGTTGACCATGTGGATCTGAGAGCCGTGATCCACCCTGATCAGGGTCCCGTGTGTCGGGCGCTCCACCAGCTCGAACTCCAGCTCGTCCGGAGACGTGTCGGCATCGGTCACGGCTAACTGCTGCCCCCCTGTGGGAAGATTGCGAAACTTAATCTAAAACCCTAAACAACAAATCTAATCATAAACTTAAACCCAATCACAAACTTAATCCTAAACAATAAAACAAATAAACGTAAAACCCAAAGAATAAACATAATCCTAAACTTAATCTAAAACATAAAACTAGAAAACAAACCATGAACCCACTCATAAACTTGAACCCTAACCCTAAACCCCTAACCATAACCCTAATCATAAAAATGTTACCCTAAACATCCCTCTAGTGAAACGAATCCTAAACCTCACCTTAAACTGTAACCCTAAATACTAACCCTGTGAAAGATGCCTGTAGTAAGAAGAGTGCACTAAGCCCTAAACACTCACTAGACAGGGGATTATCTCACCGATAGGCGCTCTGCCCCCTAGGCTGACCTCTAGAACCGGGTCCAGGATCTGAAACACCGGCGGCTGCTGATGATTGGCCAGTAACAGGATGGCGAAGTCCATCTCTGGAGTGGTATGTTCTCCATCCGACACTACAACATCAAAACCCCGTAATAAACGACACGTTTGTTTTTATATCACCGTAAACACAGAGGTGGAACCAGCACTAAAGTGGTGTGTGTGTGTGTGTGTGTGTGTGTGTGTGTGTGTGTGTACACGATCATGTTATGTTTCCAGGTTGTATTCATTTTCCTTTTTATTGGATTTATTTTCCACCTCTGTATGATTGTTTGTGTCGTTCAGCGCCGACGTTTGTTACTACAAAGAGGAAGCAAAGAGACTGGAAACAAAAATCATGTGACACACAGAAAAAAAGGAAACACAAAGACGAGAGACCCGGCGGTGAGGATGATGAAGGTCTGAGGAGAGAGAGAAGTATAGATGAAGACCCGTAAACAGACCGATACAGAGAGGGAGGATGGAACAGAGTTCAGGAGGAGGGGTGTTGGGAGGCCGGGGGACATAGACGGGGGATAAGAGGGATGGGGCGAGGTTGTGAGGTTCGGTGGTGAAGATGCTGATGAGGTCAAATACCTGTGAAATAAAAGTTGATGGATTCTGGAAGGCCTGGAGAAACAAAACACATTAAAACGAACCCCAAAATTATCCTGCAGAAGTTTTAATTCAACATTTAACATGTGTTGCTTTGTAACAGGAGAGGGCGCTGTGACTGGGCGCTGTACACAAGATGTTTTCGTTCTGATGATGTTAATGACCTACCGGTAAACGAGTACTGGTAAAGCTCCTGCAGGTGCGAGGGAGCCTGTGGAGGCCTGTAGATGATCCTCCCGGCGTCCACGTCGGCCTGGGTGAAGAGCCGAATATGGCTGTAGGGCCGGTCGCCGTGCTCCAGGGTACCTACATATGACATCACAGTGTGTGGAAACCTTTCATGCCTTGGTTTTCAAACAATAAAAAATGCTGAGCTCCACAGCGCCCCCCTCTCTCTATACATGTTTCTCTTGTAAATCTGTGGTCAGTTTGTGTACTGCAGATCATCTTACGGCCAGTGAGATAATTTAGGCATCTGACCAAAGTAGACTCGACTTAGATCTAGCGGGGTGGGCCAGTAAATAAGAACAGAGGGCCAAGATCGACCCGCGGGCCCCAGATTGTACTGAATTATTTGTAGCATACAGACAGACAGGAACATCCCACACGTACCCATAAACCCCTGTAATGCAACTACTGGACATTCCAGAATTACCTTGACCTGCAGTTAGTGGCTTGGTCACGTTGTACACCAGCTTGTTGCTAGGCGTCTCCGTGTCGGTGAAGGACAGAGCGCTGGGTGTTATGACGGTAACTCGATCCTCCATCGCCTGCAAAAACAAATGTTTTAAAAAAAAGATAATACATATAATCCCCGGGTGGATGCTACCTTGCTTTGGTGGGAAAACCCGTCGACCTATTAGTGAAAAGGTCCGGACGTGATGTTGTGATGTCAGAACTACGAAATAAATAAACGTTTGTTACGTACGGTGATCTGTAGATCGGCTCCGGGAGCCAGCTGAGGGAATCCTGGAGTCTGAGGCATGACCCCGATTGTGAAGGTCTGAGTGTCGCTCCGGGTCTCAGGGAAGATCTCGCTGGAAACCTGGAAACACATGTGTGCAGATACAAATCATTACATCAGATTCTGGAGTCATATCCAGTTCCCCTGATGGCATGAGGCTTCCCTTCTAACGCTAAGAATGTGAATGTTTATGCTGAACATGCAAGAAGCTCAAACGAGACATAACGTCGTAGGTCGCTGACTACGTATACAGTAAACGTAAAGGCAGTAAAGCCCAGAAGGAGTAGAAACACAGACCACCAGGGGGAGCACTACAGCCATCGGCTGTTTACTATGTTTTGTTTATGATCTACGTCAACAACAACATTTCTTTCCCATCGCCTAAAAACGGAGGATAAACAGAAACGTGACAGAACCCTCCGAAACTCAACGCCCTCTAGTGTTGTAGTGGTGAATTACTTTACAGCCTAAAAGACAGCAAGGCAGCTGACTGGGTTTTAGAACACATCCCAATGTTTGTCTGGTATGTTCTCTGAATATTCTGTAAGATTTAGGACCGAAACGGCTCACAAATGTGTAACCACGAGGTCACCATGACATCTTAAGAGAATAAAAAATACATTTTGACTTAAGAACAGAAGTTTGTATCTGAAATGTTCGGCAGTAAATCATAAGTTGTGGAAAATAAGCATAAAAACAAAACGTTTTGTATTTTTATTTTGTTCTGAGAAGCACTTCTGGCGTCAGGGGTGATTAGAGTCGTGCTGACATCTCAAGTACCTCAACGTCCCCTGAGAAAGCTGAGAACGATTCACTGAGAACACTCGTTTCACTTTAGAGGGGACATTAGACATTAGAAGCTGCAGTTTT
This sequence comes from Hoplisoma paleatum, assembly GCA_028565875.1. Taxonomy (NCBI): domain Eukaryota; kingdom Metazoa; phylum Chordata; class Actinopteri; order Siluriformes; family Callichthyidae; genus Hoplisoma; species Hoplisoma paleatum. Next base: position 5,951 of record JAOTRQ010092005.1, read on the forward strand.
AGGGATCGGCGCTTCTCTGAAAAGCACTTCAGTCAGACTCTGGGATTCGGATCGGCAACCTTCCCGATAACCAGCAGGACACGTGATCGGATCCAGGGGTCGTTACCTGAAACTGAAAGGTGTCCCTCTGAGCGCCTCTTCCGTAGTGGCGGTACCATACTGTGCCCTCGTTGACGTCCTCCTGGGTGAACGTGGACGTTCGTGTGGTGTCTCTGCTCTCTGGGAAGCTCTGCCACGAGTCCACCGGCCCGTCAGCTGGCATGGGCGCCAGTACGATCTCACCTGAACACACACACACACACACACACACACACGTATGTGTTCAGGATTCAATCAAACCACGTCGAACAACCAGACGAAGAGGAAACTTCCGGTACCGTATCTGGGCTGTCCGGCGTCCGACTGGACGATGTAAAGGATCTCTGAGTCACTGGCTCCTTTATATTCGGCGTGCAGATGTTTTCTGGACAGCTGGACCGTACCTCCTTCTCGTACCCAGGTCTTGGGGAGCGAGCGCATGTAAGGGGCGAGTCCAGTCTACAGAGACGATACGACAACATATATGGAGTCATGATGCAAAAACAAAAGGTTCAATAGAGCAAAGAAACTAATGTGAAATAAATGAAGCTCCTTGTGAATGTTTATGAAGCTTCTTAGTGAAACTGGGATTCGAACCCTGTAATCTGGAGCTTGTGAAGGGAACCTGCGGACTAAAACATCATCGCTCGCTTAAACTCTCATCAAAAGCTTTACGGGATCGAGGGATGAAAGGTGGATTTGCAGCTGGGACGCGCCGACGATGGTGCTTGAGTAAATAGGGCGTCTTTGGAAAGTCTGATGTTCTCGTAATGAGAATCGAACAGCTAAGTGGCATAATAATAATAATAATAATAATAATACGAATAAAACCATGTCATTAACATCAAAGCTGTCAGACACAAAGAGACGGCGTGTAAAGTACAAACATAATAATAATAAGATTTATAAAACTTGAACTACATTGAAAAGAATTCTTTTAAGAATTATAATGCATCATGAATTCCGAAGTCTGAAGCTAGCACACCAGCACCGAGATCCTGAACTCCCAGGTTTGACGAGCTCTTACCCGCTGAGCGACGTTGACCTGCAGCAGGACGTTCTGGTAGCTGTGACCGTCGTTCATTTGCAGGAGTAGCCGGTCCTGCGTGGCGCCGACATCGCCATCGTGGACGTACCGCAGCTGCTCCCGGGTCAGCTCATCCAGCCTGAAGTGGCTCACCTGGGCGTCTCCGTGGAGCCGACTCAGACGTCCGTGTCGGGGCGGCTCTAGGACCATGAGGAGGACGTCTTGCGGGTTATCGTGGTCCTCGATGCGGAGGACCGACCTGGTGAGGACGACGGCCTCGCCGGGCTCGATGTAGAGAGGCTGGTTTGTGACCACCGAGGGCGGCTGTGAGGGGAAAGGAACCGAGGAAAAGCGATACGTGAGAATGAGGAATCATGGGAGTTCATGCTAATCTGTCTTTCTGCCTGGTTTGATCTCTGAGCCCTACAGGACCACCCAGGAGGGGGATTCCGCATTTCACACAGCCGGAGACCGAAAGTAGATAAACGCTAATTAAAACGGCCTGGAGACGCTCCATGGAGCGGCGTGAAGGAGGCTCGACGACTTTCGGCTGTGAAGATTCACTGCAGGCAAGACAAAAGCTTTTAACTGAGACGCAAAGAATGTCAAACCGATTTAAACTGTTTATTGTTCTTAGTTCACGTCTCTTGGTCTCGCTTATCGTGACACGTTCTCACTTTAGCTGTGAAACATGTAAATAATCTCGACTTTACACTTTCTGCTTGTGTCAGATGATGATGTCACTGCGTCCCGAATCTGTTTTACTCTGCGTGACGACAAAAATAATGTTCAACCTAATCAAATTTAATCGACAAAGTCAGACCACTAGAGGGAGAAGACGGTCAGTTGCATTCCTGGAAAGGAACGACACCACGACCCCCGAAGAACATGCTGAATAAAACAGCTGCTCGATCCACCACTGAGCCATAAAATGCTTTAAAAGAAAACCAGAATAAAACTACGAGCTAAAAAAAAAAAACATCGAGCAGCTACTCAGTTCACCTGATGTACCTCCACCTCTACGACCATATTATACCATGTTATCAATCAATCACTAAGCAGAAACACTAGTCAATAAACTTGCTCGTGTTAACGAGAACACCTCGACCTGAAAGCCTTTGATGTGTTGCAGGAAATGCTTTGAAGTTCAGTTCAGAGGAACCTTTCTACCTAAAAGTGAATTATTGGGGTTATTGGATCAAAGTGGGATTAGAACCTTCCAGCGATGGTCACTCGCACACACAGAGGCAGATTATTATCAACGCCTCGGGGTGACTAGATCATTGAACCCGCCACCATTTCTGACCTCAGTATGGTGTTTAAAGGTGTGTGTGTGTGTGTGTGTGTGTTTACCTGTCGTGATACAACCTTCACACTAACGGTCTGCGGTTGGGAGAACAGCTGTGGGTCAGCCGCCCTCAGGACGAACTGACCGTCTCTGAAAGCAACCAGAGAATCATAGTAGTAACATTATAGACCACCGGGGTGGGTGTGTGACTCTCCATGCACAAGACTGCACCCAGAACACTTACTTGCTCTTTTGGGCGGAGTGTATGAAGTGCACGTCTCTGTTCTTCACTCGCGCCAGACTGAACGTGTCGCCCTCGCCGAGCGTTCTCTCTCGGCCGCCCTCCAGCACCGTCAGGTGACCGTTGGTGGGGGGCTGTGATAGCTGCAGGACCAGGTTCCGGGACGGACTGTCGGGATCGGTGACCGTCAGGAGCGCCGGATCCAGCGGGGTCACGTCGCCGACGGAGACCAGGAACGTACCGTTGACGTGGAGCGATGGGCCGCGAGCGTTCGCTGGAGGAAACGGTGGACATATGAGGTGCGTCCCAAATCGCACACTTAGGTACACTTAGTGCACTTAGTTAACGCCTCTTTCATGGTAAGTGTGTCTTAAGTTGAACATGAAACTTCGGTGGGAATGATGAACGAACATTTATTGGTGCTCACGTGTTCACTGCTGCCCCCTAGTGTGTATAATAATTTCTACAGGTATAAAAGCTAAAAGTGGTGAAAATATGATTCTACATTATAGATTGTAAATGACCAGAATCGTTACCGAGGCATTCTCGGGTCGTGGCATCGGCGTAGTAACCGTGACCGCAGTCCGGCGTGCACTGTTCGGTTTTGAGGAAGGTGTCACGAGAGCAGACGGTGCACTTCTTCACGCTAGCACACGCCAAGCAACCAGAAGGACATGCTGTAAGAAAATAAAAGCATGAATAATAAAGGGCCTTGCTCAGGGGCCCAACAGAGGCTGACAGAGGTTCTTTAATTCTAATGTGACTGAACGAGCGCTAAAAGCTGCGACGTACGTAGCTTATCACTCACCGACACACTGATGTCCAGCGGGATCCTGGAAGTGATGAGGACCGCACCCGGACACGCACTGACCGTTCAGGACGACGTAGCGCTCGAGACACCGGAGACACCGGCCGGGTCCGTCACACCGCTCGCACCGATCGTCACAACCTGGAGGAGAGAGAGAGAGAGAGAGAGAGGGAGGGGATTCTCTGGTTAATATGGTCAGTTGGGTCGAGTCCTGAAGGATATAATGCAGTCAGACACTGACTCAGGCATCTGTCACCGTCCTGGTAGGACCCCGGAGAGCAGACCTGGACGCACACGCCGTCCTGCAGGACGTGACCTTCCATACACTGTAGACAGTCCGAGCGTCCCGGACCTCGGCACGCGTTACAGCTCCAGTCGCACTCTGGAAACCGAAAACAGACAGACAGGCGTCAGGTCAGACGCCGATACGGACGCGGGGACGAGTCTTTCAGATCTCTGTGGTCCACATGGTTGTTGGTTTACATCCAACACAGTGATTATCACACTAGCTCTCTAACACTCTAACACTAACACTTTAGCTTATAAATTAATACATGCACATCTTTACACATTTAATAACAGATTGTCCAATATCGGCTTGTAATGAAAACACGTTGGGTTGTTTTAACAGAAATATCCGGTTCAAACCAGTTTTCCGGCCTTCCCGAGGTAACCGTGGCCTCGGGGAGGGGGGGGGATTCCTGCAGCTGCCTGTTCTGTTCTGGAATCTGTCTAATAATGGAAGTGAGGGACGTGTAATGTGTTATTTAGTGCAGAACATCCCATAAAACATTTTCCAACCTCCGATGGCAGGTTTCAAACACACACACACACACACACACACACACACACACACGCACGACGCACACACACACTTTGTAATCTTACCTCTGCAGGTGTGGGTGCTGGCGTTCAGGTAGTACTGCTGGGCGCAGCTCTCGTACTGGCACTCGCCGAACAACAGGACCTTCGCTGGGTCGCGGCAGGACGTACAGACGCCCGGCATCTCGCAGGTGGAACACTGTGGGTCGCACTCTGCAACACACACACACACACACACACACACACACACATGGGGTTCAATCACATTATATTGCTGTAGTACACAATAAACACTGGTATGTAAAGTGTAAAGAAGACGTACTCTGACACACTCTGTTCCCGTCAGCGTGGTATCCCATGGGGCATCGGGACACGCACGTACCCGATGGCGAGAGGACCCCGGGGGCGACGCAGGAAGTACAAGAGAGAGGTCCCTCGGCGCTGCATTCGGCACAGGAAGCGTGGCAATCTGGAAGAGAAGAAGAAGATGTTGGATGTGCTCCAGGTGGACGTGTTTCTTGCCAGCTTGGGATAA
>JAOTRQ010092016.1:0-10748 GCA_028565875.1 Hoplisoma paleatum
ACACACACACACACACACACACACACACACACACACACACACACACACACACACACACACACACACACACAAGAAACTAAGATTTATCTCTAAACATTCCTTTACAATGCATTTTCCAGCTTTGTATCAGCATTTTAGTTCTATCCACTAAAAATGGTTTCTGGTTAAGTGCAAAGCAACTTATGCACTACTGCTTTCCCATCAACATAATGACAATTTCTTTACATCTTACTCTTAAAGATTCTTTGATCATCCTAAAAGGTGGGAATCAGATAGTGCTATCTGGTCTATGTGCTCTCTCAGAGACAACAAATTACTGCTCCTCTCATCCACAAGTTTTCAAGATAACTCATACAATATCAACAGTTAAGCATGGTATGCCAGTTATTCAACTCTCTTATAATCATAAGTCGCTTGAATTTCATTCATTCTTGTGAAATATCATTGGTGTTCATGTTTTGACAACAGACAGTGAGATAAAACGATTACTTTTTCATTGCACTGTAGAGTAAGTCATTTTAACTACCTGTACAGAATTGAGCTTGCAGTATCCGTTAAGTGGGAAGCGTATGATGTGAGTGGAGTCATGATTCCATCCTGTATTGGCTGAGCTGCAGAGGACGTCGCCAATCTCAGGGAAAATTCCTTCAATAAGAGTCTTATTCCCACTCAGTGTGATCCTCTCTCCCAGCTCAGGAGCCACACGGATCACCACACACTCGCAAAGCTTTGACACACACCGTGAGTCTCGCTCGGAATGCCAGCGCTCCAGCTCAGTCTGCAGTGGCTGCAGCTGGAAAAAGAGTGCCTCTTCATACAGCAAAGAGTAATCCTGCCCACATATATATATATACACAGAGAAAAATAGTTTCAATATCACATTATTAATATACTACCTAAATCTATACTATCTATTATGCCGACACAAAGTCACACCATTCTTTAAAAAGAAATTGTATGCAGTACATTAATTGTATTTTTCACTGCGGAACAAAATACAATTTCAGATTGTGAGAAAAGCATATCACACCACCAGGAAAAGTAATAATATAAGCATAATAATGATAGCATACAATTGACAGCAGGAAGTGGTCCTTCATGTTATTTTATATATGCTCTTTATTATATGTATGCTTTCATTTTTCAATTTATGCTTATTTATGAGTTAAGTAAAAACTTTGTTTAAATTTATGGTCTGTGTCTTTCACTGTTATATTCTGTACATTGAGTCAGGATGTCTCATAGTGAGTGCATTTGTCATTTGGCATATGGTGAATGACATGTGCAAAGTATGGTGGTGTTTGTATTTTTGTCTGATGTGGTATGGCCAACAGATATGAAGCATAATATTAAAATCTTAGTATTAAAATAACAAAATACATTAACAATCCAGAAAATGTGACAGTACAATGGAAGTACTGTGGTTTTGTCATTACATCTAGATGCTGTTAATAATTAAAAGCTGGAAACATGAAAATGAATGATTTCAGCACAGTTACATTTAATATGTATTATTATTAACCAAAATGAAGATTCTACACTAGCAATTACGTAGTTAAAAAGGAGATACTGTCCAACAAGTATATGTGTAACAGAAAGGATGCCCAGTCACAAAATTGAACGTTTGTATTTGCCTAAATTTGCCTACATTATCCCACATGTGAACACAAATCAATCAACATAAGTGCATGCACACTTATATTAACAACATGGACTGTGCTCGGGGTAAATATAAGTTATATTTAAAACTAACCTTAAAGTCATCTGGAATGAGCAGCTTCGATGTCCTAAGGAAGTTGAGGATATATCGGAACATGTGACCATCACGATCTATAAAATAATGCTGCTTAAGGCTGTCCAGTACTATTGGCTCTGTACCCTCGAACAAACGACCAATCCTGTGTGAGAGTGTGGGAAAAGGCATGACTGAATAGGCAAATGCAAGAGAGTATTTAATAAAAAATAATATTTTACACTGAAATTAAGATCTAATGATTGTAAAAGTGTTCTGTTCTATGCCCCCACTAGATGATAGTATAATGCCCTTGGATATGGATACCAGGAACTTTTAATGCTTTTGTACTGTGGGAGGAAACTGAAGCACCCACTGTAAACAAACATGGGGAGAGCATGCAAACGTCACCGGGCAATCGAACCAGAAGCTTTTTCCTGTGATATAACAGTGCTGACAACTAAGTCCCTGCGCTGCCCTATATAAAATATACAAAAATCTAACTACAGATATATAATATATAAATATCTAATTAAAGAGATATGGGGGTATAGGTGCCGGGTGATGTGTTGTGCCAGTGAGGTTCTAAGTCCACTTCTGTGTACGCCTGATGTGTCTTAAACAACAGGCCACTGTTGAAGTGCTGCTAATTAACAACATATTCTTTTTAGGGCCCTAGGAGTCTGTGCACAGAAATACAGCATCATTATCAGACACGAGCATCTGAGTGGCTGTGACTGGAAGGCAGCAGCTTGCTGATGCAGATGTTGCCCTATTCTGTATGCCTGTGAGGATGCTGCTGTGTGATTAGCCACAGGCACATTAAAACCACAGCTGCATGTGTCGCTAATCAAATCGGTCCATCCACAACAGCTGAGTGAAGGCACTATCAGTATAAAATCATGAGCTCCTATTATGGTAGCTTATCATTCACTATCTTTTGGTGTAAACTGTTTAATGCATTATGAATGAAATCAATAAATAAATTATAAAGACCCACAGGAAATGCACATTTACTTTAGATAATGTTATAAAGTTAGACTAAAACAGTTAATGTTAGGCAAGACTAAGAGCTTTTACTTGCTGACTGCCTCTATTGTGGATAAAATAACATTTCAGTCTAGACAACATTTTAACATGCATTATTTTTAGATTTTATCGAGCTAAAAAATGACTAGATCATCCACGCTTGCAAGGAAACTACTTGAAACACAAAACTCATTATTTTAAAGATTTTTTTTACAACTTTACTGAAAATTCCTTGGATGCACCTACGTGAGCCAGCAACTGACATCATGAGAGTAAGATGGGTTGTTCTTGTATAATTTTATGTGCACTAGAGATTTTTAAACATTCTTTAATAAAACAAATAAACCATGGGTCTGCAGAAGTAAGGCTGTACAAAACTGTATTCTGTTAAAATATTTTAGAGACTGTGATATAATAAATCAGTCTACATGTATAAGACTGAATTACTTGTGACGCTGATTACGATTTATCAGATAGTTTGAGAAAGAAAATAAACTAATGAGAGTGAGTAGGGCTGGCTGGAGTGCTTCAGGCTTCTGATGTTTGATTTAGTCAGCAGGCATTAAAAAGTAATATTCGCTGACATGGCAAATATACATATAAATTTATATATATAACTTTATGAATAATCTTCTAGTATAATAAAATATTATATAAAAAATATTTATATTACATTTAGCTTACTTTTATTGTACTTAATATACAATCACAGTCAAAAGTTTGGACAGACATTACCATTCAACATGCTTTCCTGATTTAAGTCCTTCTCTACACTGTACACACCTGACCTCCACAACCCCCTGACCTAAACTCAATTGACATTATTTAGAATGAGTTGGACCACAAAATAAAGTCAAATCACTTAACAAGTGATTAAAATCTCTGGAAACTCATTCAAGATAGTTGGAAAACTAATCCAGGTGGTTCCTGGTGAAGATGATTGAGAGAACATCAACGGCTAAGCCAAGTGAAATTTGCAAAGCTGTCATCAAAGCAACAGGGGGCTACTTAGAAGAATCTATAATAGAAAACTGGTTGGATTAACATTTTCTTGTTTACTACTTCTGGTTAATCCACAATGATGAAGAAAACTAAAAAGTCTAAAACCATTGAATGAGAATTTTTTTCCAGACTTTTGTACGAAGAACCTTTAGCCCATATTTATTATCAGATAAAATGTGATATTGCTAACTTTTTATACCTCTGATAACATAACATTTGCAGTCAAGTGCAATGTGTAAAGAAATTTCAATAACATTGAAACATTCAGATTTCACTGTACACAAGCCTTAGATGGAAATGTCTCGTGTGGTCTAATGAGTCCACATTTCAAAACGTTTTGTAATAAAAGATGTCAGTGTTTTATGCTGACCTTGATTCAGGATATTTGGTGAGTGTGGCGAGACTGCTGGTGTACATTTGACCTCCTACATCAATGTGCACTGGTGCGTTAGCTTTAGTCAACTGGGCTGGTGTGGGAATGCCGGCTGTACTACGTGGGGAGGCTGGTGAGTGCACCAATAGTGGTCGAGTCGACATTGGCACACTGTTGCGGTGTTCCTGAAAGCCAGATACACAAGACAATGTAGCAATGATATATATGATGTGTAATCTAAATAGAAAGTAGCAAGAACTAAATTTAACAGAGATGTGTTTGTAGGGTTGTATTTACTTTGTGCTTTTGAGAGAGTTGTCAGAACTAACTAATAAAAAAGCCTGGGCTAACTGGCAAGGGAAATCAGCATTACTCAAGCATTATAGATAAAAAACTCAAGAGGACCAAAGAAAGTAGCCTAAGTATTTTGAATAAGATTCAGTAGACGGAATCTCAACAAGTACTTGCAATTCAAAATATATATAGATATGACTTTAATGTTATTTGTGTTGAATGGTATGTCAACACGTGCTCCAGCAATAATTCATTTACTTTTCAATATAATCACCAATAAAACATATTATCATCATTACTGAAGTGGTACTGAACAGGTACTGAACTAGAGATCAGAAGGTCGATGGTTCAAGCCTTACTAGCACCAAGTTGCTGCCGTTGGGCCCCTAAGCAAATCCCTTAGCATTTTATTACTCAAAAATCGTGTTCCTTTGTAAGATAAAACATGTTTACCAAATGCTGAAAATGTAAATGTAATGTAATGTAAGCAGTTCTACAACTGTTTAATGAGAGAGCTTCAGCTTTTTCCTAGAATCAGTATTTAAGCAGGACAAAGCTGCTAATCAACTGTAAATGTTCGGTATATAATCATCATAAACAACAACAACAGAAACATGCTTACAAGAAAACAAAGAAAAAGCAAAGCTTGCATGAACTGTCGCATCAATGCATCATTTAAAGGGAAAATGCAGCAACGATCATTTCTATATATACTTGATCTGACCTAATTCCCTCTCTCTACAAGAGCAACCTTGATCTAGTCTTTTACAATATACTGGGTGATTGCATAATTGTGGTGCCAGCTTAAACAAAATGCCTGGCCTGAAGATACATTTAAAAAACGGAAATAGCACATTGTTGGATATTTTATGGTAATCTATTTCTGTTAATCGAATTATTAAATTATTCGATGCACTACATTTCAACATGGGTAAGAAAATAATTGTGTGCATTGCACTGTGCCTGGGAGATTTAAAAATAGATCTGGATCCATCACAATCCTCCTAGGGTTTTGTTTAGTATGAGTTTTGTTTTGTCATTATATAATCTTATATTGTACACATGCAGTCATGGAAAGTTTTGTATCTCCAATTCATCTTACTTGCATGTTCTTGGACTGCAAAAGGAAATCGGCGCACCCAATAGCCACTTTAATAGGACTTTAGAATATTTTTTCACCACTGTGTTGTTTTTACACGTAGCAGAATTAATCCAGCACATTTAACCCGATCTGTGTAGTGAAACACACATGCACATACACACACTAGGAAGTTCTGAGTGAGCACACATGCCCGGTACAGTGGGCAGCCCTTGCCACAGCACCAAGAGTGCAATTAAGATTTAGCTTCCTCGCTCAAGTGTCTTCGGTAACTGAACCGGTAACCTTCTGATCACAAGCCCTCCGTTCTCTGTCACGACAGTCCCAACTAAACGAATAAACAAATACATACACACGATTGTATATTTTGTGTTTTCTGCATTTTAAAATAATAACAATAAGACAACAATCTTCGTTTAAAAGGCTGGACAATGATGGCTTGTAGACTAAACATACAGTGACTAAACCAGTCAGCAGACACAAGTGTCCTGACCTAAATAAATAAAAAATGTGTTTAGGACGATGATACTGCGGGCTGCATCTGGCGCACCTGACACTCCAGATGTTGTGTCAGCAGCTGGCACATTTACAACGCAGTCCTTGTAGAATTGAACTTGAATACCTGGTCAGGCGGTAGGTGTGTTGGCTGTCCGCAATGGTCTGGCTGTTTGCTGCTGGTTTCTGGAAGATGTGTGTGTTCTGTAGCTGGAGCGCAAAGTCTTTTGGATGTTTCCACATCTGGCGCTGGATGGATCTGCGCACGTCGGCGTTTGCACGGTTTGGCCACTTTGCGCGGCTCGTTTTCGGACGCGCTTCGTAGTGATCGTGTTAACGGCAGGCACCCGTTAACCGCTTCGACTTGTAAAGGCGCAAGTTTGGAACCGATACCGGCTACGTTGTGCAAAGTCGAGACCGAGACAGCGCCGATGCAGTGGTTAGTATAGATCTTCGAGAGCTTTGCCATGCGCGACAGCATTTGCATCCTGGTGCCCAGCAGGTTCTTACCTACGGCTTTGTTCTCGTACCAGGTGGCGTCACTATCCGCGCAATGGTCCCGCGGGCGTTGAAAAAATGCCCTGCAGGCGGGGTTGCGCTTTGACAGATACTTGACAAAACTTGCGTAAGGGCAAAACTCCGTGCCGGTTTCGTACATACGCGCCAGATTTTCCTCCGTGTCAGATCTCTTCCTGGATCTCTTGTGGAAGACGAAATTTTTCCCGTCGTCGTCCGTCGCGAGTCCGAACGAATCCTCCTGGAGTTCGCGCTGGTTCTCGCGTCCTCTGGTGCAAAAATACATGCATATCTCGAACCACACTTTATTAAGAAGACCGAACGCAGAATGCACGCTGAATGCAGGTGATGCGTATAACCTGCGCAGATCGGTGCGCGTTATAGCTTGTTTTTGGACCACCGGCCCAGCGCCTTGCTCTTCTAACCTGCGGATCACAGCAGCCAGAGCCAAATTGGCACTGCGCAGTTCTGGGTCTTTAGTCAGATCGAGTGTGCGGCAGAAAGGGGGTTCGTTTAGGTAGCGATTGAGAGAGCTCCGGATGCTGATCAGAGATGACTTGCTGTACAGCTGACCGCTTTTGGAGCGCGCTTCGGAATAAAAGGCGCGCAAAACCTTGCACAGCGCATGCTTATCCATGCTTTCAAAGTTGGTGACCTGTGCCGTCTCGCTTAAGTACTCCCTAAAAATCCGGACTGCGTAACGAGTAGCGAGTCGGGTGTTCTCACTCAGCCTGGAGCGATCCGAAACCGACAGATGTGCTGTATCTTCTTCGTCAGCATCCCGTTCCATCAGCCGGTCTCTATTCCGCATAAGGACCGTTTCTTTACAGCTCTCGAGACAATCCTTCTCTTCTTCCTCATCTCCCATAATCTGGATCTCCTGAATGTCCCCATCCTCTAGACACCTCTCTGTGTCCTCTCCCGACCCCTGGCTACCCTCGTCGATACACCGATGCCCGCTGCCAGGCATTCTCGCCATATTGCGCTCTGCCAGAGTCCTCGGGCACTGCGCATGCGCTGTATTGGACCGCAGAGCTGAGAGCTGAGAGGAGAGAGCTTTTTGGTGTTTTAATGACCTTCAGCTACAAGCGAGGACTCTTAAAGGTGCAGGGAGGGAGGGAGTCTTTCCAAAATTAAATCTTTCTTTTTCAACAACTCTTCCTCCCACCTTCACACTCTTCCAGAATTGACAAGACATGATATTGGACTGTTTCATATTAGGTAGTATTTTAGATATAGTACTTAGCATCTTTTTATGTCAGGGCTGGTTTTTAGACTTTGGTTGCACACGTTTTATTATAAAATATTCAAGAATTGCTAGATGTACTTTCCATCACTGGCGTAATTTACACGGGGGTTATTGAGGGGGTTATGACCCCCCCCCCCAATAATTTGATCCAGTCATTTTAACCCCCCCAATAAAAGGACATCATTTCAGCATAACCCCCCCCAATGTTAGACCTAAAGTTACGCCCTTGCTTTCCATCTACTATCTGCAATGCTTAATGATTGCAATGTTTTCTCCACAAGGCTGATATTGCAACAGGGACTTCTTTCGGATAAGTATACTGTATCTGAAAAGCTTTTTATTTATGTATGTACGTCAAACAGGCATAACACTATAACCAGCGTCCTAATGCAGTATTGTGTTGGGCCTTCTTTGGCTGCTACATAAGCAAAAATACTTGATGCATTATTTGTTCTGAGACCTTTCTATAAGAATTGGCTTTAGTATCATCAGTAATTTAAGCTACAGTCGATCATTTGTTGGATGGGCTAGCTTCGACTCCCCACGTGAATTAGTAATGCTTGGTGGTCCATGACTGTTCTTCTCTTAGACCAGTTTTGATAGATACTGACCACTGATGTCTGGGAACACCACAAGAGATGCCCTGAGACAGTTGTCTAGCCATCACAATCTTGGCCCTTGTCAATTTCAAATACTTAGATTTCTCCTGTCCACGGTCCAAATACATGGATGAACGGTCAACTGAGGAATTCAGTGTAACTATGCCTGTCTAAAATCTACGAATTTTCATACGACAACACATGCAGCAGCAGACTCCACCAAGCTTCTTTATAGAACTCAAGCTTCTATGGTTTCAGTTTTATTTGAAAATGAAAAAATGCCCTTTTTTTGTCTTGATCTGCTATTTTCGCTTTCAGGCATTTTCATCTGTACCAGCTAGGACACATTTTAATGAAAATGAAAAGATTGAGGCATTTCCTCTGCTTCATGTTTCTTGTTAGCAGAAACCATTTCACATTGAGATCCAATTAGCAATTAGCCAAGCTTTGAAACGTCCTGAGCTGAGTGCTGATCCAGGCCCGATTTGTATGCACTTTATGCATTTAGTGAAAATATTTATAGTGTTAATATTTATAATTTTTATTTTTATTTCATTCGCATGGCAGGGTTGCCTAAAGGCATGAAGGGAAATAACATGCAGCATATCAAAAGGCACGTCTGGCTCATTACAGGGTTATGTGTTGGATTAGTGGAAGCTTTTTGTGCAGGCAGGTAATGTGTCTCCCAACTTCACTATGGCGATAGGTAAATTCTGAAAAAACTACAACAAATGAAGTGAATCGAACACTACATATTATTTCCTCTACAGAGACTCAACGAACACCACAGTGTGATACAGATTATTGCATTTGAGTTTGCAGGTGGTCAAACTTAGATATGGACTCCCTCCAGATGTTTCAGCCACTTTTGGTGGAACCAATCACAGAACAAGAATGAATACCCCGTTCAAGCATCTGAAGCAGTCCTGGCTTGCTGGTTAGAGAACTGGGCTTGTGATCAGAAGTTTGCCGGTTCATTCAGAGAGTTAACTGATCATGACTGAAATGCCCTTGATCAAGGCACTAAACTACTAACTGCTCCTTGGGTGCCATGTCTTTGGCTGCCCAATGATCTGGGCACATGTGTGCACTACTGCCTCCAAGTGTTTTCTCAAGTGTGTGTAAATGTCTATTTCACTTCACAATTGGGTTAAATGCAGAGGAATAATATTTAAAATAATAATGTGTAAAAGCACAGTGGTGGTCACTAATAAGATGCATATTTCCAACTTGGTTTGATCAAAATGTTTTAACGATGCTTGTTGTGTTCCTTAGATAATTTCTAATTTGATTCATTTGACTAAATATTTAGTTTGCAGCACTTGTTTATTAAAAGAGATTGGGGACATATATATATTTTTTAATTTGTCCACAACTCTAAAACATTTTTCATTTAAATTATGTTACACAGTGATGGGCAGCATTACCCCCTCCACACACACACACACACACAGAAAGTCCTGAGACAGTTACCTCAGGTATGGTAGGATTCTAAATGCCCCCCCTCGCTGCATGTTCAACAAACTAAAATATCTTCTCAGCAACGTGCACAGAAAATTCTACTACATGTTTGGACTTTGTTGCTTCCTTAAGACACAGATGATTGAAGATATTGCACAATAATGTTTAAAACTGTAGAATCAAACAGAAAACGTGCATTATAAGAGATGAATGTACCCACGCACACGCACATATACCCAGACACACCATCTCCTCACCTGGAACATACAGAGTCCTCCAGTTCGTCAGTGATTGGCTTTGGGGATGCAGAGGAATGGGGGGGTAGGCAGCAGCAGGAACAGAGAAGATCCCGCAGGGCTTTAAGATTCTACCCTCGGGGCACCCAGCCACCCACGCTTGTCTGCTCACGCTACAGTGAATTTGAGACCACGACAAGCTAACGGCACCGCACACGACGTGTAATGAATCCGTGATACCTACCTGTTTCTGACCAAGAGGAGTGTTGACATGGTTTTTACAATAATTTAGCGATACTCAGACAATCGTGTCGGCTGCAATATCCCGGATTTAACTTGCTAGGATGAGTTTTGATGGAGTGTTGCCGGGGGCTGTTGCTGCGCGCGCACACAAATCCGAGAGAGAGAGAGAGAGAGAGAGAGAGAGAGAGTAACAATCCTCATTGCTTTGGTCACAAATAAACCAATGCTCATACAAATTGGTGCCTCTTTTGTACACAATATAACATTCTCTCAAAGAATGGTGTCATAATTCGTATATAATTTGGATTTTATGTGATTAGTATCAGGAATGTAGGGCGGCACGGTGGCTGAGTGGTCAGCACTGTCGCCTCACAGCAAGAAGTCCCGGGTTCGATCCCCGGGTCGGGCTGGGGACTTTCT
>JAOTRQ010092035.1:0-10745 GCA_028565875.1 Hoplisoma paleatum
TGTGTAAAAACAATAATATTATTACATTATTAAATTTACTAAACGTGTAGGTCTGAAATGTTCAAGGTACATGTTATATTGATTTGTCAAATTAATATGTATAAGTCAGATACTTAGCACTGTTCCCTCACAGCAAGAAATCCCGGGTTTGATTTTTGTATATTTTTCCTACGTACATGTGGGTTTACTCCAATTCCTCTTGCAGCCCAAAAACACGTACCAGGTTAATTGGAGATGTGAAATTGTCCTATAGATACAGATCCCTGTACTGCTATGGGATAGAGAAAGACCTTGAAACCTACGCCGTAAAAACACTTGCTAAGAAACTCTGGGATTGGTAGCGGTTCACCGAGCACCAAAAAGTCGGATACAACCAGAAACAGAAAATAATAATAATAATAAGTACATAAGTACACAAAAACATGGCTGTAGTGTATAGTTCTGGAACTACAAGCTTTAAAGACTGACATGTAACTTAGTCCATTTGGAAATACATATATGCTCTCTCAATGTGCAAATATATTTACTTTAAATTACATTAGATTAATTTACATAATAACATGTAACATCTAATTCCTTTCACTATTTACAATGGTGCTAAACTGTCCAATATTTGTATACTTTTATTACAAACTATTTGTGAAATGTATTGTGTATTGTTACAAAAAAGAAGCTTTTATTTAGTATTTTATGTATTATTTCAAACAAAAAAAGAAAACACACTAAGTTATCTTAGAGCCAAATTGTCACACACTAAGTACATCTTCTTAATGTAGGACAGTTTGTTTTGTAATGTTAAAAGGCTTACATCACCCTAATATTTTTAGTCAGGTATCTAAAAAAATTGCAATGATGTTCCTCTTAAACTGAAAAACGGAGATACATCAGACAAATTAAAATGCAAAATGTTAATTCAGATATTTTTAATTTATCATTATGAGCAGAAAATATTTTAGAATATTTAAAATAAACATACAACTTTGATGTTTCCCCCGGAAGTCTGAAATCATTAATATGTTAACCTGAAGTAAATGACTATATTGCTATTATTATGGTTCACCTCATTCTCTCTTCACTCCAGAAATGTAAATGCCCCTCCTGTGTTTTAAGATCCATTTCTGTCTCTATGGCTTTTGCTATGGCACCTGAAATATATGGATGGGAAAACATTATAATGGTTTTTAACTTCTTTTTGCTTTTTTACAGCAGTCTCATTAAGTACAAATCAAGAATCAAACATAACACCATCACTACCAGTGAAAATAGAAAAATGTGTTGGAGCAGATGTAAATATCACCTGTAATTTTCCTAAAGTGAAATGGTTTTACAGCCAGACATCTTCTGAATACAAAGAAGATCATGCTATGTTAATAATAAATGGTACAGGTAATTTATATATAAAGACAAATGAAAACTGGTCAAGACTAACTATAAAAGAGGTCATACTCAATAACAGTGGATGGTATTTTTGTGAAGTGACATATGACATTCCGCTTCTAATGAAGAATTACAGTAATGGAGCCCACTTAATTATATGTAAGTAATATTTATATATTGTATATATCAGAATGTATTTTAGTTTAGATTTGTTAATATGTATATCACTGCTGAAAATGACAACAGTAGCATAAATAATATGGAGCAGTATTAATTCCTTTAATTGATTTAATTCATTAATTATTTTAACCAGAGTATGCCTAACAAAAATGGCTGAAAATATTTATTATTTCAGTTAATGTATAAAAAAAAACATTGTGGAGCTTGTCAGCGGGTTCTGGTACTTTTAACTTTACAGTCTGTTTGCAATTGCCATGTCAATGGAAATCTACATAATTTGTTTAGCTAGCTATGTTATTTTTAAGAAGTTTTAGAATATCGGCTGAATGTTATTTGTTAAACAAAAACACAATACCTGAAAAAATATGATCTTCATTTTCTTGAATTAATAAATGGCAAGCTTTAGATATACACAAACAAGCTACTTAGCCCGTTAAATATGATGCATGCTCAATTTCATTTCTGCTTTTCTACAAGTTTTGTAGAACATATTTATGGAAGCTCATTCCTGCCACCTAAAATAAAAAGCACATATTTTTCAATACATAATATTATTTTGTCATATTATGTAAAAATAAAAAAGATTTATATGTCAGAATAATGGCTTAGTATTGCAAAAGTATAAGAATAGCAATTGACTTAGTAAAGAAAAAAATATATATGTTGGGTTTTTATTTTAGGTGGCAGAAAGTGGGCTAAATTCGTGAAAAGTTTATTGTGCATAGCAGCTTTGTAGAGTTTTAAATCACGCACTTATGAGAGTAGTCGAAAATGTAGTGCACAAAAGCATCCATTTGGCGTGTGAAGTGTCCATTGTTTCACACACTCAATATTTTGGCCATTTGAGTGTGCCACCTGGGTAATTTCGGTGCACTTAGTTTTACAATGCTTGTCAGTGTAAACGCACTATTCACTAATAATAGTATTCATAGTCTGTAGGTATGTGATTTGAGACACGCCTGTGTTACGGATGACTTTTGCTTTCATATGCACATTTGCAGCACGTCAGAGCTTTCTGACATGAGAAAACTGCAATATTTTAGCTTTAAATTAATTATTGACCATAACATTTGGTGTTTTTCATTGTGTGTTCTACAGATTCTGCCACAGAATCAATTTTGAATAATAATACAACAACGGCATCTTATTCAACAACAACTTGTGGTATAGTAAATTACTTTATTTAAGTGTTTGTCAAACATAATTGGCTGTTAGTTTTCATTAGCAAATAATGTCTTGTTTGGTTAAGCACTAAATTTTAATGGCTAGCCCTGCCATTTGTCTTAACACAAACATTTCTAATAATCTGGGCTTCAAATATCTTATGTGAACAGGTCAGACATTTTCACAAACATGATTAATTAGGTTAAATAATAATGGTTAAAGCCCATTCTGTACTTGGGTCCTACATGAATTACAGCTTTTAAGAACTGCACAGAACAAAATAAAATATAACTAATTTAACTAAATTTATATTAAAAGACCTAAAAAAGTTATGATCATTTTTAAATGACCCATCATTAAAAAAAGATTTCCAGTCATTTGCAAGACTCACAATATGGGTGACACATAGGTGTCAAAAGTCAGTGGAAAGGGCACCCAAAAATTTAGAAAGTGAACATAAGGAACACTTTTTTTGAGAAATGTGTAAGTCACTTAAAAGCACATTAGGCAACGTTCTTGCAGAGTATGCAACCCTTGGTTGATTTTCATATGAATCAGAATTCAGGCAATGGCTACAACAAAATAGCCACTCACCTGCAGATAAATTTTTGTATTACAGAAATAAAACAATGTTTTTTTAGAAGAAGAACTGTACAGAAGTACAATGAAATATATTCATGTATAATGAAATTCATTCAAAGCAAAGATTCAGCCACCGCACCATCCTGCTTAGTAGCCACTGTACCAAAGCCTGGATCAAAACCATAAATTTTAATGTTGAGCTCAAAGCGCTACCCTCTGGGCTGCAGACCAAGTTATATTTGAGCTAAGAGATGTTAACATAATTCCATAAATTATTAAAAGATTTTGCCCTGTCGCCTAACAGCGGGGGGGGTCTCAAGATAGTGTCCCTATTGTTTTCTGTAAAGCAACATTAGACAGCAATGGGTTCAGGGTGCTGACTCTTGAACCCCTAAGTGTATTTTTACACTGAATATCACAAGACGGACTGAGAGAACCTTTATGTACTTTTTACTCATTTAGTTATAGTATGAAACAACAATGTGACTAGTCACACATAAGTCAAGTTTGCTAATAAATTGAGTCCATCACCATAATAATATTAATGGCAATACAATGGTTTGAGACACGTCATACAGCAAGTAGATCATTAGTAATTATGATTAACATGTATAACAATACTGTAACATATAATTTGTGAAAAATTTTGTGAATTTTTTGAAAGTGTGAATATCATATTCAGTACATCATTCTTTTTAAAATTTTATCATGAAGCAAAGACAAAACAATCAAAAAAATATTGCACTCCCAAAATATTGCATTTTCCGAAAACACTTTCATCCAAACAATATGTCTTTTTTCCTGTGTAATTTCATCGGGTCTATGTTATGTAAAAATCCACTTACTAATAATGGTTTCTTTTTTTACTAATTTGTCAAAATCCATATACTATTTATAATTATTTTTATTAATTCATCATGACACTGTATACTGTGGCACAGTAATATTGTATAAAATTACTTTATTTGACTGAAATATTAAAGATGAGGGTTATATTGGGAGAAGGGTTATGAAGATGGAGCCACCAGGTAAGAGGAGAAGAGGTAGACCAAGGAGGAGGTTTTTGGGTGCAGTGGTAGAGGATATGAGAGTGGTAGGTGTGTCAATAGAGGACACTCAGGACAGGGCGAGATGGAGGAGTTTGATCTGCTGTGGCAACCCCTAATGGGAAAAGCAGAAAGAAGAAGAATTATAAATGTAACTTTGTTCAACTACACTGGCAAACGACATTTTAGAACTGTGGACCTGACTGATGGGGGAACGAAAAGGCAGTTAGTTGGGCTTCTGTTACTAATCAGCGGTAATCAGTAATCAGTTTAATGGCATAAAGTGGCATTTCTCCCCTGCTTCGTGAGAGAGGTCATTGAATCTTTTCTTTAAAGAGGTTAGGTCTGTGTTACTTCGCTGGAATCCTGAAGGTGAATCTGAGGAAGCACTGGAGCCAGTCCTCCATGGCTTTGGTTATAACCAGGTCAGTCAGGATCAGGCTGAGCCGGATAATAAACCTGAGGAACAGGACTAACTGGGCATGAAACATTTTTTGACTTTGTTGAAGGCATGTCAGCACCAACAAACATCTTGAGAATGTTCCTGGGCTGAACAGGAATACGTCAGAATGTCATCAAGACAGACCATTATGCATCTGCGTAGGAAATTTTGGAGAACATCATTTATAAGGGCAGGGAGGTAGAAAGTCAAATGTTCCCCAAGGCTAAAGATTCTGTAAGATAACTCAACATATTCTCTCTTTGGGCCAGAAGAGATTTAAAAGACAGCTGATCGAATAAAATACCCTAGAAAGAAGATAAGAAAAATCACACAATCATATGGCTGGTGAGGTGGAAGCTGACATGCACAGTGCTTTCTGAATAGCTCTCTGAAATCATGATATTCCTGGTGAACATTGGCCACATCATCAGGAAGAATTCTTTGGGATGAGGTGACAGGGGCAGGGTTTGGGTTTCCGATTATCTATTTGAATAGCATGGTCAATAAGTTCGTGAAGACTCGCTGGCTTATCATGCATTGCCAACTCATTCTTAAGCTGGTTATTGAGACCCTGGATGAATATTCCATGTAGGACGGCATCATTGTTGTTGTTGCGTTGGAGGTAAGAACTCGAGAATCAATTTAGAAGTTCGTGGCTGATCATCATATACAAGAGCTAGATGATGAAAGACTGCATGGAATTCATGTAAGAATTCATCAAAGTACCCCTAAAGTTTTTTTTTTACTTTAAAGTTTTTTGCCTAAGCTAAAACTCACCCCTTGGAGGAGACTGACCCAAAGGCAGAGAGGCGCCCAGACTTTTTCAACAATTTCTGGTCATTGTTAAATATCAGTTATGGCTTTTAGACTTTGTTTCCAAGGGGGTAAAATGTTTTCATCAAAACCACTAGCTCTGTAATAGAACACTCTTCCTCCAACTGTGATCTTTTTCAATTCTAAGAACTATAAGTAAGCCTGCATCTTGTAATTCAGTCAGATCATTTTTTTTAAATTTACTTTTAGTTCATATTTCATGAATTTCACTAATTATGTGAATGTAGTGCCTTGTAACATTGAATGTTGGTAACTATAATAGTTACATTACAATTATTCAAACATTCTATGTTTTACGACCAGAGTATTTGTAATTTTTTTTTTTGTAATTTCCATAGGTTCCTTTCCTAAAAGTTCTGATGGCTGGTGGTTCTGGCTATCTTTGGCATTAGGCGCTTCTTTGCTTATAACAACTGTGGCCATAATAAGTGTCAGATGTATCAAAAAAAAAGGTAATTACATTTTGCAAATATGTACACATATACAGGAAGGTGGGTCTAAAAACAAAAAGAACAAATTTTTTGATTGTCATTCAAAATATTTGTTCTTGTCATAAAGCTAATAACTAAAATATCCTGACACCCACTAAATAATTTAATTTCTAATAATCTACATTCAAATAAGCAAAATTTGCTATCAAGCAAACATGTAATGAAGCAGTAAAGACAGTAAATGTTTTGCACCCCCAGAAACTTCTGTTTGAGGTCAGGCATGATGTTTCCGGAGTTATAAGCATGAGTGAAGTGTAGGTGGAATGTGGTTTTAGACTTGTGTCAAGTATTACTTGTGATGTCATAATCAGATAAGCTAGGTGTCCTATATAAGTTATGTTCATGTGCAGCAAGTACTTGTCATCAGTTTTCTGTCCCCTGTCTCAATGTAGTTTTACATGTAGTAGTAATAATAATAAAAGCATTGGACTGAACATATTATATGTGTATTTCTAGACAGCCCCATTTATGAGAACACAAAAGCTGTGTCAAGGACATGTGGACAAATGGACCATTCGCCGCAACTGTGCACAACAACGAAACAATTTTCTAACAAACACCTGAAAACTTTGAAAGTACATAACTATGAGTACCATCCCAGAGGTAGACAACTGAGTAATATGTAATACAAATCTAAGTGAAACTGAATAAACCTTGTTCATTATGTAGAGTATTTTTTGTTTTATTGTCTTTACATTTAGTGTCAATAAAATCTCTTTCAAAGTAAATAATGTGTATGTTTTCATGTTTGATGCTTATTGAAATACAAGCTGACTTTTGAATTAAACAATTTTAAAATATCAATGCAAAACACTCAACAAATGGCAAAGCCACTCTGACTTGTTTTCAGTATTCAAATCTGCTGTGTCATATATAACAAAATACAGGGGATTCAAACCACCTTTTGTCCTCAGTTTCATCTGGTTATTTTTTTTTTCATTCATTTTTTATGTCTTTAATTGTGCAACATTTATTTATTTAATACGAACAACTAACAATATTTTATTATTTATTTATTATTATTTATGGTACATTGCAAGCATTTTTATTTAAAACCAGTTTGAAGGTCAGTTGCAGCTTGTTTAAGTTGAAAAAATAAATCAAAAGTATCTTCAAATATATTTTAGTTGTTCTATAATAGCAGTTAAAACACTAAAATATAAATAAATATACAATAGTATATAATAATAATAGTAAAATATATATGTAAATATATAATAATATATGTCTTGTTTCACATTGCCTCATAAAAATATTTAAATAGTGTAAATTGGTATGCAGGGTTAATTTTTTTTTCACTTAAACACATTTACCATCCAGTTTTATTATGAATACATTTTTGAACATTTTGAAGATCGAAGGCATTTAAGTAATATTGTATGAAATAATCATAAGAAAAGGTTTGGTAAGTGAATTTGCATATTTGTTTAGCACTTTTTGCATGTCACAAGCTGCTTTACAGAGTTAAGGACCTCCAAATCTCAGATCTCTGACTGCTGCTGGTTTCCACTACAGATGACTAGGAGGCTACAGCAGCAAACATATCTGCGATTTTTATGCAGTTTGTAGCATCTACAATGACTCTTTTATTTCTTTGCTAGTAATTTCTCCGCACCTCCTTTCAGCCTCTTCTGTTGCTCCATGCTGCCTCTCCTTTAACATTCACGCTGAACGTAGCGAAAGTTATAGCGGACCACACATTTTATAGATTTTATAGAAATTCCTATTCGTATTTGGCTCAAAATCTTTAAATCTATTATTGAACCGATTGCTCTGTATGGCAGTGAAGTTTGGGGTTCGCTCAAACACCATCAATTTCATAATTGGGACAAACATCCATTACAGACCCTGCACACAGAGTTCTGTAAAAGCATCCTAAAGGTGCACAGACACACTACAAACAATGCATGCAGTGAAGAATTAGGCCGATATTCTCTAATTATAAACATTCAGAGAAGAGCAATCAACTTCTGGAAACACCTAAAGAGAGCGACACCCAATCTTACTATTATAAAGCCCTGAAACACCAAGAGCTGAGCAAAGATACCGGTCCCCTCATCCAACTGGTCCTGAGTCACTGTACCAATACACACACTCACACACCCCTGACACACACTCACACACGCACGCAGGCATGCACGCACGCACGCACACACACACATCCATTTATTGTAAATATACCCTAAATAAAAAATATATATATTTATTTTATTTCTATTGTTTTATTGTAATATATTCCATTATATTGTGTAGTTTTATATCTGTAAGTATTTTGCTAAACATTTATTATTATTTTTGTATTTGTACTTTGTACTTGTATTTGTATGTTTGTGTTACGAAGCTTTGGCAATACGAATGCTCATAATGGTCATGCCAATAAAGCATCTTTTGAGTTTGAGTTGAGTGGGACCCGTTTTCGTCATATATGCTGATTGGTTCAGTCCACTGTCTATATCAAAGATGGGCCAATGGGCCTCCCCCTCTAAATTGTGGGCCGGTCTTTTAGAAAAAAAAGCATCAGCTCCTGAAGACTGTTCAAATGCCCGGTATGCCCGATTACCAGTCCAGCCCTGGCTGCAACATAACACAGTGAGACACTGGTCAGAGACCTGGATCTTCCTGGTTCAGCAGTTGACAGTGATACATGCACCAGAGTCGATGGACTACCAAATGAATTTTAAAAACATTTTTGGGGAGTTTTAAGAAACTATTTGCATGTCTTCACAACTTCACTTAAAGAAGTTATCAGAAAGTTGCACAAGAGCATTATTGTCACAACTACCCAAGAACTTACAACTACCCAAGAACTTTTTAACTTATACATGCTCCCGCTTGGTCATGTCATCAATCAACATAGAATTTAATTCCATTGTTACGTTGAAGACATACAATTGTACCTGAAAATAAATGGTGGCTTTGACAAGACTCACTGCCTGTATGGAGGAGATACAATCCTGGTTGGCACACCCCATCAAATTCAGTCATCTTTCATAAGCAGTCTTACTTTTTTGGGTCAACAGTTTTTAGTTTGGGTCAACTGGTAACTAACAGTTACCAGTCTAGGTGTAAAATTGGACTCACATCTATATTTTGACAGTCATATCAAGCACCTCAGTAAAATTTATTTCTATCATCTGAGAAATATTGCCAAACTTCGTTTCTCGCTGGTTACCTTATGATCCACGCTTTCGTCTCTACCAGACTGGATTACTGTAACGCTCTTCTCATCGGGATATCTAGTAAAAATCTGCAGAGACAGCAGTCCATACAAAACAGCGCCGCTAGGATCCTGATCCTAATTGAATCTTTGAAAATATGAACATACCTCACACTCATTCTACGTTCTCTCCACTGGCTCCATGTCTCGTATTTATGGACATGCTCCCGAATATCTAAAAGAACTGATCACCATACAGCCTTCATCCCGATCTCTCCGCTCTACAAACTCTAATCAGCTCATCCTCCCGAGAACCAAGCTCAAAACCATGGGTGATCGGGCCTTTAGTTCTGCTGCCCCTCGCCTTTGGAATTCACTCCGAGTACATAAAGGCTATCTTTTTAAAATACTGAAAGCGTTTGATATTAATTTTTTTTAATCTGGTTTAAACTTTTATATAACAAGGCATGTTTTATGCTTAAGGATGGAGTAGGCTTAATTTGAAAAAAGTGGTATTAGACAGGGGTGCTCAATGTCAGGGCAGTTATATAGTCTAGCATTAGAGCTACTGTTGTGCTGATTGAAATGAGTAATACACGGATTTTCTCTAGGTGGCAGTCAGGAAAAAACTTGTGGTGTCAGCTTATGCAAATTATGTGACAGTGTTTGTTAAGGATCAGGATAATATAACATCATTATTCAGTTATCTCTGTACCTTTGCAAAAGCATCTTCTGCAAAAGTAAACTGGGAAAAAAATGAAAGCTATTTAATGGGGCAATGGCAGGGATTAGGTCTGACCATTTTACCAGGTACTCTAAAATGGGTTAACAATGGCCTGAAGTATCTAGGAGTGTTTTTAGGCACAGAAACCTTTAGAGAAAAAAACTGAGGGGGTGTTGGTGAAGGTGAGAGCCATGTTTTTTCAGTGGACTTGGGTCTTGCCCCAGCTATCATATAGGGAGAATGTTCTCATTGTCAACAATTTAACTGCATCCGTGATGTTGCACCGTTTCGCAGTGCCTGGAGCCTACGGATTAAATAATCAAGGAGGATCAAAGAACGATGGTGAATTGAACATTGGCTGCTTTCTGCCCTCCATACTCACTATCTATAACTCCCACTGTTTTAGCAGGGCCAAAACCATTCTAAAGGACAATACCCACCGTCTTCCACCTTTTCAACCTGTTACCTTCTGGTAAGTGCTACAGGTCCATACCGGCCAAACTCAGGGACAGCTTCTTGCCAAAAGTCATCATAATGCTAAATATGCTAAACCTGTACAAACTGATATATATATTTACAATATCTCATCAGTTTTGTCTGTCTTATCTGCACATTAGCATTTTGCACAGTATTTTTCTTTTTTTCTTCTATATTACTTAGTGTATAATGACAATTATACAACAGGTAGTTCCGACCTCGCAATCTGATTGGTTGAGAAGAGTTCTAGCCGTGATGATATTTCGCGATA